>PVKA01005425.1:0-90495 GCA_004027165.1 Ctenomys sociabilis | reverse complement strand
CATTGCAAACTGTTTTCATAACGTTTTGGTATTGTACAAGGTGCATACATGATATTATATTTACAGATATATATATATATATATATATATATATATATATATATATATTTTTTTTTTTTTTTTTTTTTTTTTTTTTTTTTTTTATATAATATTTTATTTATTTTATTTTTTTTTTTTTTTGGCAGAACCAGGGATTGAACTCAGGCCCTTGCGCTTGTCAGGGAAGCATTTATTCCACGGAGCCATCTCCCCAGCCCTACAGATATTATTTTAGCAGATATCTCTTATCAGTGAATTAAGAGTGTAGCTGCTTACTTATCTTAGTTTTTATACCTGAATTATATCAAAAATTCAATAATTATTTTCCTAGTAGATGACCATAGTACTAGAAGCCGACATAATATCCTGTCCAACCACCATTAGTGCAGATCTTGCCTCTCATAGAATTATGTAGAAGCACAGCGTTATCTATCCCAACTGTACTATCTATACACACACATCATGATTTTTTCTTTCTACACCCCTTCCTTTGTCTACACCTGTCAAAGGTGGGCACTCCATTGTCATTCAACTAACTTAGGTGCTTGAACTTGACAACACAATCCAACACAGTCCAGAATTCTACAACCATAGTGAGTTATTCAAAGAAGTTGTCGACCATAGCCATTTACAGCTCAGCTTAATATTATGGCCCCATGATGTATACTTCATTTTTATACTTTTCTGCTGGATGGTTAAGACCTAGGTAGATCAAGACTTATATATCAACACATGAACTTTATATTTCCTATGTGGTCAGTGAAGTCCTCTCAGGGTTTATCTTGTAGTCCTGTACATTATTCTGTAGTTCCTTTGTCTGTGTCACCCATGTGGATGAGTCACGGCCAATGCTTGACCAGTTTGCTCTCTGTGAGAGCTTGAGAGAAAGTTTTCTCTTCATGTGACTCTCCCCAGGCACACTTTAGAACTTCAATCTCTTTCCTCTGTGGCTCCATAATCTCCTTGTTCAGAAAATTTGGAGCTCATCTGAGTTGCATGATGTTGCAGTACAGGTTCTCCTATGTCCTGAGTCTTCGCTGACCTTGAAAGGCTAGGGCCAAAATATTGGCTGGCCTTCAAAATGACTTTTAGGAATGTTTTGACTAGTTCTATGAAGTGTTATAATGGTATTTTGATCAGGATCCATTAAATGTTTAGCAGTTTTGGGAGGATTTCCATTTTCACTGTGTTGGATTTTCCTATTCATGAGCAACAACACATCTTTCCATTTTCTGATTTTATAGTACTTTAATTTTCAATAGGTAAACCTTTTACTTCCTTTGTTAGATTGATTTCTAAGTATTTTTGATGCTATTTCTTCAATCCAATTTACCAGATTGAGATAAGGACCATCTATTATGGTTTCCTTAACTGTAGATTCTAGGATGCTAAGCATTCCTGCATTGAGGCTAGAGGCACAAGCCATAAATAGCAGGGAAAGTGAGCAATAGTCCACAAAATTCTCCTGAAAGAAATTCTATAATTCTTCATTTTTACTTTAACTATAATTAAATATTAGTCTTAATGAACATGAAGAATTTTTTCCTAGATGAGGAATTGTTTCATATTAGGGAATTCAATCTCAATTGTTATTGAAGTCTTTCATCTTCTTACATTTTTAGACCATCATAGTCATGACTGTCCAAGGTAACCTTACCACTTGATTTGGTAGGCAACCAAACTGGCCAAGTTATTAAACTCTAATAACTCTCACCACCTGTTTCCTCCTCCTCAACCTCTCTTTCCTTTTTCTCTTCCTACTCCTCTTTCTTGCCTTCTTTTTCCTTTTCCTTCTTCTCTATCTCTCCTTCCCTCTTTGCTTCAGGCTTCCTCCTTCTCAAAACATCCTTATGTCCCCCCGCCCTCCAGAACACAAAGCCAGCATCCTTGGAGGCTCAAGCTAGAACACCACATAAAGCAAATCAGGCCTGGGTCTTACTAAAGCACTAAGTCTAAGGGCACAAAAGGCCTTAATCCATTATGGGCAATGAACAGAGGAAATCCTGGAGAGCAGAACACAAGATAATACTTCAGTAAGTGATCTATGCTCTCATTTCCAGCATAAGTAATTGAAAAGAAAATAAACAAATAGGCTGCAGATTCCTAATTATTTTCCAGTGGCATTGTCCTACAAGATATTAGCTTTAAGTAAAAGGTACACAAGATTTCATGTCATTCTTAAAATAGTATATGAGTTACAATTGTCTCAAAATATAATGTTTAATTAATAAAAAACATATTAGCCTAAGATCAGGTGCCAGATATTTCATGGTCTTATTATTTCATAAGAAATGTACTTTCTTGCCTCTCCACAAGAACGAGACTGGTTTTATTAGAAACCAAAGTCTATAAAAATCTGTAGCTCCTGGGATTTTTACACAGTAATAAATTGGACAAATTGTTTTTTGTTGAAATTCCCTTACTCTTTAACCTGATCACATGTTTAGAACAGTTCTTAGATTGAAAAATCCCAAACAGAACCATAAATAGCCTTGTTGAGACACTGCAAGAAATAAATGGCAGCACGCATGAAGACAGAGAGAACTGGGGAATGTGTATCTATTGACATAGAAAGAAAAGAACAAGAAAACTGAAAAGCTTTAAATATTTTTTTCATTTTAAATCTCATTGAATAAGGTTATAACAAGTGTGAGCTACAAGAATCATCTCATATCTACTAGAACAACTGTTACCAAAAAAAATGAGAAATACAAGCAAGGATATAAATGTAAGGGAAACTTTGTATACTTTTGCAAGAATGTAAATTAGCACAACTATTTCCATTTTGGAAAATAGTATGGAGCAGCTTCCTCAAAAATATAAATAAATAAAATGGATAAAATAATCCAATCGTACAGAAATCCCATTTCTGAGTATATTGTCTAGCTAAAGGAAATGAAATCAATATGCTGAAAAGATATTTGCACAACCATGGTCATAAATAGCCTAAATATAGAATTGCCCTAAATGCCCATGAATAGATGAATGGATTTCTTAAATATGGAATTTATACATAATAAAATATTACCCCATTTTTTTAAAAGTATTTTATGTATGAACTCTTTCTTATTGCTGGGACAATTACCACAGGTTAAAGGAGGGTTTTTTTTTTTTATTTTTAGCTCACAGTTTGTAGAGGCTTCAGCTCACAGTCAGCTAGTTCCAAGGCTGGGCAGCATGACAGGTGAGGAACAGCCCATGGGATGGCAAGCAGGAAGAAGCATCCTGCCCTCCACTTGCCCTTGTTATTCCATCCAAGGTAGACCTATTGGTTGGTGCCACAAACACATGCCAGGCTGGTTGTCCATCTTCAGTAAATTATTCAGTCACACCCAGAACTGTGCTAACTAACGCCATATCACATACTCATGATCCAGTCACTTCCTGAAACCCCACCTATGAATGCATGAGCCTACTGGACGCTCTCTAGATAAAGGCCATAACAATGAGTGGCATGTAGTAGACATTATGCTAAGTGAAATGAACCACATACAACAAGATAAATTACCTCCTGCTATCACTTCTATATGGAATCTGAAAATTTGAACTCAGAGGAGAAAATAGAATGGTGGTCACCAGTGACTGGGGGTGAGGCACTAGCAGAGAAAGGAAAAATGCTGGTCAAAGCTTGCAAAGTTTTCAATAAGCAAGATGAATAATTTCTGGTGTTTATTAAACAACAAGATGACAATAGTGAATGATAACGCACTATCCATTTCAACTTGTTAAAAGGGCAGATCTTAAATGTTCTCACTACAAAAATTTATAAGTATGTTAGTGATATATATGGTAATTAACCTGGCTTGCTTGTTCTATAATGAATGTTTGTATTTAAGCTTCACAATGTACTTCATAAATATACATCTATGTTATTATTATCAATTAAAAATAAAGATTAAAAATGAAAAAGAGTCAGCTCAAAAATAGGTCAAAGACTTATAGGTAAGATCTGGAACTGTTAAACTTTTTTTTAAATGCAATATAACTTTTTAGAAATATGTGAATAAGAGATTGGGCATGATGATGCACGCCTATAATCCCAGCGCTGGGGAGGCTAGAAACAGGAGGGTCATTATAAGTCTGAGCTGCATAGTGAGACCCTGTACCAAATACATTAAAAAAAGGAAATATGTGAATAAATGTTAGTGATGACCAAAGTAGTAAGAACCATGAGGCACAGGGAAGAGAAGACAGCAGAGCGATACAGTGCAAACATGAAGTCAGGCAGGGCACGGAGCCAGCCATGTCAGTATCCTTTGGCCTCTGGCCTTTGGCCTTTCCAACAACCAAAGCAAAGAGCATGTGTACTTATGTTAAAAACTTTATTTAAAAAAACGATTTTGCTATGGAATTTTTTAATTCCAAAAGCATCACAGGGGCCAGGGAGATGGCTCAGTAGAATAAGCTCTTCCCTGGCAAGTGCAAGGGCTTGAGTTCAATCCCTGGTTCCACCAAAAAAAGAAATAATAATAATACTTAAAGTTGCAAAATAAGATGAAATATGATTATATTAACTGCTTTTATACCTTTTAAGACAGAAATTTGACCACAAATTTCTTAAATTAAGGATCATTCATTGGCTTATTATGACTTATTTCCTTATTGTTCTCTTTTTGCTATGTGTATCTAAATTCTCATTAATGCCTTTCTCTATTGTGCGAATCATACAAATGCCTATAAGGAATGTTGTAAAACTCACTCCATTGCATATATATATATTAGAATATGATATGCAATTAAATTTACTTTGAATTTAAAAAGTACGTGTGATCAATTGCATGATTATATGATAAATCTTGACTTGAAAAAAACCTCTCTGTTGTATCCCCATAGAGTGACATTTCAATTTATTCAATGTCATTAGGGTTAAAAAAATTAGTTTTATAGTTTGGTAAAAATAATTCCAGTAGAGACCTAAATAACAGGACATAAGTGTACAGCAATCTTTGTTTGATTTAAGAATCCTTTGCCACATGTTAAAAATAGAAAAATTACATTTTTTAAGAAATCAAAATTTATTTTCAATCACTTTGGGTAAGTATCAGTAACACAGTAAATTCAAGGCCTTTAATGTCCAAAAAGTTAAAATAACTGAGAGGTGGGATATCTGGTTTTTAAAATATTGTAATAAAAAAATGACATTTGACAATGCACTCTGTATAGAGGAGTATAATTAGATACAATTATATCTAATATACAATTAGATATACAATATACAATTGTATCTAATTATACAATAGGGACTGTGGAACTTTGAGTCCTTTGCTTATTACCAGCACTCTGCTTACCACAACCAAAACAGCAGCCAGAAATGCCACATCTCATTCTCCTGTGTGTTATTTAGCATTCTGTTACAGAGGAGCCCACTCCAGTTATTTTAAGCACAAAGGGCAAAGGCTATAGCACAGGGAATGAAGTGCTTACACGTTGAGGCTGAGCCTCAGGACTGACTGCCAGAAGAAGAAAAAGCCAACTCCGAGGAAGCAGAGGCTGCCAGCTCTGCCTCAGCTCAGAAAATGGGAGGTAGAAGGTTCCCCCAAGCTGTTAGGAGCGCGAACAACTAGGGCGGCTATGACACATGCAGTTAGTGTGTTTTTCTTTTAAAACAAATGATATTACTCTAGGAGGATTATTTTTCACTAAAGAAAATCCTCAGTATTCAGGTTTAATTGCATTATTGGCACTTTCTTGTAAATAAGGAGAGTTTGGGTTGCATTTTGACACTCAGTCTCTAAAAGGGTCACCGTCACTGACCTAGGGATGAGGAAGCTACTGCAGTTATTCTGTGCTCTCCAGAGCCATGCCCCACCAGTTACAGCCACACTAGTAACTAAAATTACATTAACAACAAAGGGCCAGCCAAATAGCTCAGCAGATTAAAGCACCTTCAAGCAGGCATAGGGGCCTAGGGTTCAATTTCTGAGTACATACTTGTAATCCCAGCTCTTGGGAGGCTATCAACAGGCAGATCACTCTGAGCCCAATCTACTAGTGAGACACTGAATACCTTGTAGATCCTTCCCTAAATACAAAAAAAAAACAAAAAAAACATCTAAGAAATACTAATGACCAGTCACCATGTAGTCTCCACAAAGCTGGTGGCAGGCAAACAAACAAAAAACAGCTCTAAGTGTTCTTGAGCTCAGTAAGCTTCCCTCCAGGAACAGTCAAAACCACTGCCTCTTAAATCTCACTTGACTATATCTGAATAGTATTATTCACCTCTAGCATCATTCACATTTAGATGGCCATCTCAGAAACAGCATTTTTTAGGGGAAGGCAGCATGTGGAATATATGCAAAATTTAAAAAAAAAAATTTTTTTATCCACTATAGCACATTTGTTTGTGAAATTCAGCTGATATTGTAGTGTTTTAGCTCATTCCCTGTTGCTAATAATAGAAAATAGTAGAATAGGGAAGTTACAAATAAAAGAGATTTATTTGGTGTATGGTTCTGGTCTGAGGTAAAGGCCTCCCACCTGGTGATGGCAAGGTCCTGAGGGAGGGGCAAGGATGCTCAGTGAGTAGAAACCTGGCCAAGCTAGACTTTGTATCAGACTTACTCTTGAGATCCCTCATTCACTTATCAGCCCACAACATAGATGAACACGCTCATGTGATCAGAGCCACCTGATCCTATGGGTTAATATTTCATAATGGAATTAAATTTCAACATGAGCTTTGAAATGGACAGGCCACATTCAAACCAGAGTCTGGTAACTCATTCAGTCTTTTAAAAAAATAACAATGGGCAGGCTAATCATGTGGAATCTGAGCTGCTACCTGTGAGCAGATTCCTCTTGAAGGCAAGTTACTAGGGGGAGTTCTTTGTTCATTCCAGGGGACAGGAGAAGAGAAGATCAAGCCCTGACCAGCAGTGTAGATAAGAAAACAGTTTATATTGTGCCTTGAAATGTTCAAAGTACTAAAAATTCTATTTCTCATTACCAAGGTGGTAAGTGCTCAGTAAAACAGACCAAAAACATGCAAGTACATGCAGTAAAAGCTCATTTTTCTTCCTGCAGTGTCCACGGCCACTTGAGTGATATTGTGTGACTTCACTGTATTTGAAGTGCCCTTTGTTTCTGGTGCTTTACTACAGAAAGCCAAAACCAAAGCACTGAACTAATAAGAGAATCTGTCTACTATATGCAGCAGGGACTTGATTTGGCTGGTTAGTCTAATGGCTGAGGAGTGAGTTAGCCCTGCAGTTGCAGAGTGCCTATTCAGCTTGGGCTCAAATGTAATTTCTTAGAACATATTTCCTAGCCAAGCAAACAGTTTTCAATGTCAGATGTGTTTTTATCAATTTTATAGTAATCAGAAACTTTGTGGTTATGGTCACGTTGATTGTTAATATTTGGATTTCTTAGAGAATGTCTCCCCTTTTCAGTAAACATTAAAAGAGAGGAGCTATAATTTATTACATTCTAAAACACAGTAGGCAAACATTTAAATTTAAATAAGACTTTTGTTTCCCTACCTTGTCTTTTAATAGTGTTCCTTTTTTATTATGATCCTGTTTGCATCAGAAAATAAATATTCTTTAACCATCCTTTTCACATCTTTTGAGGAAAAGCAATTATCAGGACTCTTCAAAGCACTTGCATCAATGAAAGATTTCATTCTCTAATCATCCAATCACGTCTGCAGATCTTTAATTTCATTTACATTAGGCAACACCAAATCGAGATTTGGGCTCTGAACTTTCATTTCTGCAATTATTGGTGGTATGCATTTGAGACATTTGTACCATATATATTTTGTGTTTGTACGGGTATAGAAAGTAATACATGCATATATGTATGCATATCTTTTTTCAATCACATTTATATACTATCTTATTCAGCTGGCACAATTCTGTGAAAAAAAATAGGGTATATGTTATTAGCTAGCTTCATCATCATAGCTTACTATGGTTTACTGCCTTCATCAACAGAACCCAGCTAGTGAGCTGTCAAAATAAACGCTGGACCTTCCATGTCTGAGTTCAGTTCCCTATTCCCTGAGCTACATGTCTTCACACAGGAATCCTGAAACTCGGCTGAAGCACTTGACAGAAAGTGGCAAACAGGAAGAGGAGGCCGGGCGGCATCTGTCACCCTCCCGTGCAGCACTGAGAAGCGACGGCTGTGCGTGGCTGTCCCTGCGTGTACTTGCTGCTCCTCGAGCAGGGCAAGTGCCTCTCAGACTTCTCCTCTCAGTTGCTGGCCAGAATCTTTGTTCACCTAGAAACTGAGTTCTACTTTTAAGTCCTCTTAAAGATGATAAAACTACCCAATTCTGATGTTGTTTTTCTTGACAAATGCTCTTATATGGTAACTATAATTAATTTGGACAAAATGAGTTCATAAAGATAAGAAATTAGAAACCAGTCATCCCACCATTCAAGTACTCCTATCACTAAAATGTTGCTATCTATCTCTTCCTTCTTTGTAACCATTTTAAAAATGAAATTATACTCTATAGTCTCTTTTCTGATGTAGTTTTCCATCTAGAGCTAGGCAACTATCACAAATATATTTCCAGGTCATTAAATATTCTTCTACAAAAATTTTAAATGAATATCTTGTTGCATAGTATCAGTTTACTTCATATCTGTATTGGTCACATTTAGATTTCTTGGACAATGCAATATCTGACATGCATGATTTAAACAAGAATATAATTATTTTGGTTCATGATGGCAGAGATTTCAGTCCATGCTGTAATGGTTTCAAGACAGAAGAGTTTCCTACCTCGATGCAGCCAGGAAGCAGAGAGAGAAAGGGAAAGAGATCAAGAAAGATAGACTCTCAAGGCCATGGCCCCCATGACTGACTTCTTCCAACTAGGCCTACATCCTAATAACCTGTTAAGCTACGAATTAATCAATGAATTAATGGCTAATTGGTCAGCACCCCTAACATGCTTCTCTGGATGGTGGGAGGTGATGGTTAATCTTGAGCTCTATTTGCTTAGCTTAAAAGAATTAGTAAAAAAAAAAAAAAGCATGTCTGAGTGTCTGAGTGGGTTATGGGGGTTACCCTGGGCACTACATCTGCTCCCTGACCTTTCCTCTCTGGTGTCTTTCCTCTGTGCTCTGTTTCCCAGGTGGCCTATCATGAGCAGCTTGGTCCCATCATTTTCTTCTGACAGTGTTTCTGCTTTGAACCTTGCTAACAATAGACTGAAAACTCCCCTCCCTAGTTGTAGGCATCAGGTATTTTGTTTTAGCAACAAGAAAGCTGAACAAAGCAAGGGACACTATTTGTGATTAATCACTATTTGTGATTAAACCATAACATTGTCCTATACTGGGCTTCTTCTTTTTGTTTTTTTTTTTTTAATTTCAGCTACTATTTATGAAACTGGAATTACATTACTTTACACTTCACTGAAGTGTATTTCTCCCATTCTAAAATTCATCATATAAATTGTTTGTAGTCAGCTACACATTCGTTATAGGTTTTTATTATGGGATTTTATTTTTTTAAAGAGAATACAAAAATAGTAAAAAAGAAAAAAAACTTTTTTTTTTTTTTTTTGTCTTTTTGAGACAGGGTCTCACTATGCAGTTCAGGCTGGCCTTAAGCTCACTCTGTAGCTCAGGCTGGTCTTGAACTCACAGCAATCCTCCTGCCTCAGCCTCCCGAGTGCTGGGATTACAGGCCTGCGCCACCACGCCCAGCTCAAAAAAACATTTAGAAACAACGCAGAATTTCATTAAACAAAATGACAAGAATTCAACAATGGTTATGTTGCATATTATTGTTTTCAAATCAGTTGTTCAGATTATCAGGCATAAGCATGCAAACTTGGTCAAAAAAAATTAAAAAGAAGAGAGGAGCAAAAAATCAAGCATTAATTGCTCCTTTAAATAGATCAGAAAAAGGGGCTGGGGAGATGGCTCAGTGGCATAAGTGCTTCCCTGGCAAGCACAAGGGCCTGAGTTCAATCCCTAGTTCCAACAAAAATTAAAAAATAAAATAAATAAATAGACCAGCAGTGTTCAGCTGTACAATTATCCAAGCTATTCCATGTATACACATATATTATTTCTTTTTCCCTTCTTTATTTCTTGGGACTTACAAATCTATTCTTCACTATTATAGGAATGATATGTTTATTTCACTTCCTGTCTTTTGTGAAAAAACTAACTTTAACCCTATATGCAGCCCCTGGAAGAGGTTCTTCTAGTGGGATAATCAGCTAATTTGATGAAAACAGTCAATGTATAGGTGCTCGATAAACAATCAATCTAAATCAGACAAGAATCTTTATAAAGAAGTCTAGAAATTCAGTAGAGGCATTTCAAATGAAAAGCATCTGTCACCTAATACAACCAAAAGAAATTTGACTAAAATTTACATTGTGATAAACCTGAAGACTGAATCTTTGCTGTTTGTTATTATTTTGAGGGATAATTTCTAGATTTGAAATTATTAGCTCAATTTTATAAATATTTGAAAACTTTTGATGTACAACCCATCCTCTGATTGCCCCCAGAAGCATTGAACCAATTTATTCTCCTTCAATCCACCAGTGAAAGTTAATTTATTTTGCCAGCTTGATTTTCAAAATGGCATTTTGTTGTCTTAAAATGCGTGTTTGTGATTTTTGACTGAGCTTAAACATTTCTGTGGATATTGGTCTTTTTTTTGGAATCTGCCTGTCTTTTCCTGTTGGAGTAATCATATTTTCTTCATTGATTTAAAATAATTCCTAATATATTTCAGATTTTAATCTTGATCCAGGACTTTAGTTATTATGAGCTGGTAAGAATTAGACAGAAAAGGCAGGAAATGATGGGCCCAGGGCTTCAGGGCAGGTCAGCAGCCTAAACAGGGCTAAGTTAGGATATATCCTCATCTTTTTCCTAAACCAGGGTCTCCAATGGGGAGACAGGTATCCCTGGAAACCATTCATAGAAATTTATTCATTCATAGGCACACAGGTGTAGTTATTTTAAGGGAAATTACTATGTGGATATTCTGTATTTGGTACAGGGTCTCACTACGCAGCTCAGACTCATAGTGATCCTCCTGTTTTCAGCCTCCCTGGCACTGGGATTACAGGCTTGCATCACCATGCCTGGACTCCATGGCTGGCTCAGTGCACCTGGGGGTGGGGCCGGCATGGCATGCTGGGATTGAACCCTGTCCCTGCACTTGCCTAAGCAGGCACTTAGTCTGATGAGGTATCTCACCGGCAATATACAGATTTTCAAATTTAATTTAGCATCTTTCTAAAATTCTCTGCCTGAGAAACCCTTCTACTTTTGTTCCCAGTAGCACTTCTCCCACCATACAGAATCTTGCTCTGGGGATTTGTACCACTATGTCAAGTTTGTGGACTCTCACCACAAAGAGGATAATTTGAAAAATTAATGTGAAATAGTGCTAAGGATGTTGAAAAAATGAATAACTGATGCATGGTTCATAAGTCAGTCCACAAGACAGGTGGTTACTAAATCTTTATAAGTTGTAATGGATTCAATTTGGTTCATAGTCCATCAATTAAAATTTATTTTATGGATCACTAGGCATATATGACTCAATGGGACCGTGTGATTTTGCTCTCACTACGTTCATTCCTATTTACATGAACAAGATCTTGCTATATTTTTATTGAGATGCATTTTTTAAATGTTGAATACTTTTTAACAATTACCTATCAAAAGCTGTACTCCATTTGCATTGTTTTGATCAGTTATATCTTAGATTCATCTGGAGTTTGAAAACCACTTTACATTAACCAATAAACGTAAAAGCTCAATGGCGTAACACAACGGCAACGTATAGACCAATGCGGATGAGGAACCCTTGTAACACTTTCCTAGGTAGCTCTGCTCTCATCTTTCATTTCTGCCATCTAAGAGCTCCTACTAGCATCTGACTGAAAAGTTGGGAATAGGAGGAAAGCAAGAGAGGAGAGGAAAACAGATGCTTTAAGTGCTTAGGACATGAAACAATATGTATCTTTTGTACTTATAGTGCCAGTGGAAAGCTGAGGAATGTGAGCTTCTTGGGCTCCCGGGAAAAGAAGTGTGTGATGGCACAAAGTACTGCTGATAATATTTACAATGACAACTCAATCCAGAGGAGTAGTCTTCCAACAGAAATTTCCAACCACAGGAAAGAAAAACAGCTGACTTCACCGTAATCATAGAAAAAATAAGCTAAGGCAAATAATTAAGTTCTCTTAAATACTAAAGTACATTTCATTAGGCCTAAATCCTGCCAAAAAATATAAATACAGATTCAAAGGGAAAAAGAAATTGCATAAAATTTCCAGGTTTTACTTAGCAGATGACAGTGTCAAGTTGTTGGACTATTTTACTTCTTTGCTTCGCTGTACTGTGGTTTGAACTCAAGACCTTCATAATGAGATACATTTCCAGCCTCCACTCCATATTTTGTTTTAAAACAGGTCTGGCTAAATTGTCCAGACTTGACTCAAACTTGTAATCTTCCTGCCTCAGCCTCCAAGAATGCTGGGATTGCAAGTGTGTACCACCACTCCTGGCTAAATTGTGATACTGTTTATATTCCAGTAGACATAACAAACTGGGTAAAATCCTTACTTTAAAAAGCCAATATTTACAACAGGCCATAAATTATATCCTCGGCCACTATTTTATATTGGATGAAATGTTTTAGATTACGACATAAAACTGAAGGAGAGTACATACATTTACAAACTTCCTTTAGGGGCTAATTGATCAAAACTGTTGAATACCAGTGTCTTTAGGAAAATAGCTGCCCAGTTTGATTTATTATTATAAAACTGACACACAGAGAGAAAAATCAATTGTGAACAGACTGTTTCTCTTGTACTGAATTTGCATCCCCAATGGCTACACACCAGTCCTTTAGGCCCTAGGCTGCCCAGGAAGCCAAGGGGTGGAGAGTTCCAGGTACAGAAATGTTCCATTGCTTGGGAAAGTTCACTTGAGAAGGTAACAAGCAGACTCGCCTTCAGCCACACATTGCTTAACTCTCCATTCAGTCCACCTTAGGGCTTCAAGCCTTCAGCCCTGAGGTTAGTGAATTCTTATTGCCTTGCTCATCAGCTAGTTATACTGAACCAGTCTCCTAGCTCAATAAACGACTTACCTCTTTCCAGAAGAATCTAAAGCTCCCTATCTTTTTGATTGCCAAAGACAGCAGTTGCAGACAGGGGTCTGCAACTCTCCTCCCTAAAAAGGCCCATTGACCTTTATTGCAGTGAAAAAGCTTATGAGAACAGTAAATGACTAACCTTACTGTCCTATAAAATAGAGCTCCCTGTAGCCTCTCCTGTCTCAGCTCCACTGAGAACCCTGTAATAGCTTTCCTCATAAAAGCCTCCATGCTATTTCGCAGGTGCAAACTTTTACAGAAGTACAACTAGGGAGTTTCTGAAGCTGCTTGAAGAAAGATCATCCAAGAATAATGCCAACTATTCAGCAGGTGTTTCTGGGCCAGAATGTGAGATCATTTTATTTTTGCACTGGCTCTTTGGAAACTCGTGTAATTGGTGACTATTGATATGTTACATACATACATAGGAGAGGAAGCTTTCGCATCAATACTGAAATTTTATGTGTAAACTTTTTTTATTATGGTAAAGAATTATTTATTCTGACTTTTTCTAGGACAGCATCTTGATTAATAGGAAATGCAAAATGACTCTGTATTAAAGTAAGGGAAAGCCAACACTATTTAACATATTTAATTAACATAGCACATGTACTATCTAATTAGTAAGAGAGAAAATGCACAAAGAGTTAAAAGGATGAGCAAAACTTGCCATTATTTATTAATAGCATAATCACATAGAGAAAAACAGTCACATAGAAAATTCTTATAAATATAAGATGATCCAATAGGAAACCTAGTTGTAAAATGTGATAGCCAGTAACTTTTCTATAAAATAACAAGTTAGAAAATGTAATAAAAAACGATTTTAAATAACTTCTAGAATAATAAAATATATTTGACCAAAAACAACCTGCAGGATATATATCACTGAATCTTGAAAGAATGAAATAGCATTCCTATTTAGATTGAAAGATTAAATATTATAAGCAGGTCAAGTTTCTTTAAATTAAATTATAAATTGAATATAATGGTAATAAAACTGTCAATAAGGTTTTTTATTATTGTTGAAATCAGATGTGACAAATAAAGATATTCATTGTGCAATTACTTTAGTTCCAATAGCATAGGACATCCTGAATATACATCTAAAGGAAATTAGTTAAGTTCTGGCATTTCCCAGAGGATAGCATATGATATCTTGCCTTATAAAAAATAAGAGAACTATGTCATTGGGGATGAGGAATAAAAATCAAGTAATAAAAAGCTTACATTTTTACTATATTCTCTTTGCCCTCAGAGTGCTTTTATTATGTAGATGTCTTAGTTTTTCAGGAGAAAAACAAATAATTGTTTTTAAGCAATAAATTAATAAGAAGTTTAACCTTAGCAAAGAGTACTCGTTCTGTTGAGTAATACTTAAATGTAAATGGGAATTCACATCTATCCAGCCAGACAACTTCAGTCAAACCTATAGCAAGTCTTGCCCGTGCATAAGAAGGTGTGGAGCAGGGAAAGAGCATGACAGGGAAGGGACAGCTAAGGCATTGTCTTCCTGTAAAGTACCTACTATTTACAGTGTCGTATTTATAACAAAACATGCAATAAGTGTCTAAGCAGCAGGGGATGCTTAATAGATTTTGGTAGAGCTAAATTCTATGTAGATGTTAAAAGGAAGGGAATAAATCCACACATGACATGAAAAGATGTCCACATTGTACTGCTAAGTGAAAATACAAGTTGTAGAGAAATGTATGTAGACACCCCCAGCATAGAAAATTTATGGGAGGATAAGATGGTAAATGCCTCCAGAAGGTGTTGTTTCATCCGCTTCTAAACCAGCCTGCGCCACCCATCTTTTCCCGAGTTTTCTCCCTAGAGACTGGGCGGTTGGCCACCTGGACGGGGATGCTGGCCCAGCACCGACTCCAGTCTGTCCTCAGCAACTCAGAGCAGGGCTCTCATCACCACGGAGGTCTTAGTACTGCGTTCCTACTCTGCCTCTCCTTACACCTCCAGGCTGCCGAGGAGCTGCCCACGAAGGAAAAGAGCAGGATTGCTGTGTCCCTTGGACCTGACCACAATGCCATCAAAATGTCACCAGTGTCTCAGCGTAGTCACGAATGCCTCCAGGCCCTTCTAGGAGGAGCTTCCCTTTTCTCTTTATACTTTAACAGTCAGTGCGTGTGTACCTTTGAGAAAGCAATTTATCAAACCCTTTCAAAAGTGTATAGGTTCACATAAACAGGAAAAAACAAGAAATAAAAAACTATCTTTAAGATAGCTTTAAGAATAAACTTAACCTTAAGCATGCACACAAATAGCACATGCAAAATGATTTACTTGCATTGATATTTCTCACCAGAACATCCATGGGATCTGTCATGCCAAAAGCATTAATAACCATCCCACTCAAGCTTAGCTTGAGTTTATTTTGTTTATTTTTTGTTGTACTCAATTTTCATTTTCCAAAATTGGGAATATATCAATGAATGATGTATTTTTAGGTAAAGATTAAGTACATTAGATCAATCATTATTTTACAATATAAATTATAATTTTATTAGAAAATGTTTTATTAGAAAAAGTTGCTAAAATTTTATAATCTTTGCTACATTTTAAAAACTCTTAATCTATTTATTCATTTATTTTGCATCACATGACTATTTCTTCCTCCTGCCATTTAAAAAAAATCTCTGAAATAATTTTAGAGAAGAAAATATGGTTAATAGAGTTATATCTATTCATATCTTTCATATATAAGTCATTAGGGTTTTTTTTTTGTAGCCTGACTTCTGAGCTCCAATTTGAAATCCTCCTATTCATATAATTTTTAATGACTAGTTAACTAAGCCTTTCCCCTTTATTCATAGAATCACTTCATCTTCTGAAATGCATCTGTTTGTTTAGTAAAGAATATTTTTAGATTTAGAATTCTTTCCTGGATTGACATAAGGAAAAACTGCAATGAAATACCCTTCCTAAATATCACTACAAACAATGTCTTATTTTCACTAAGTCCACAAAGACTTTAAGGGACAATGGACTTTGGAAGACAGATGCACATTCACTCCTCTTCAAGGAGTACAGACCAGCCAGGTGTGTGTGCAGTACGTTCAGCAAGTAGGCACTGCCCCCAGGTATGGTGAGTCACTTGGAGGACAAGGCACCATCAGGACCAGGGAGATGGCTCGGTAGAATAAGCGCTTCCCTGGCAAGAGCAAGGGCCTGAGTTCAATCCCTGGTTCTGCCAAAAAAAAAAAGCAAAGAAGACACCATCAAGAGAACACAGTCATAGCCGGGCATGGTGGCGCATGCCTGTAATCCCAGCACTCGGGAGGCTGAGGCAGGAGGATTGTTGTGAGTTCGAGACCAGCCTGAGCTACAAAGTGAGCTTAAGGCCACCCTGAACTGCATAGTGAGACCCTGTCTCAAAAAGACAAAAAAAAAAAAAAAAAAAAAAAAAAGAGAACACAGTCATTCACAGTCCTAGAGCATCATTAATGGAAGAGGACAGACAACCTAAGAGCAACAAGGTGGCCAGGGCCAAGATTTTGTAGCAAGAGAGCCATCACCAGCTGTGAGACCCTGAACCACATACATAAAAAAAAAAGCTATTGTAACAAAAATTGATTTTTGTTAATCTTTTAATAAAAACAGTAAAAAAATTTACTTAAGATAATTTTAGAGAAAAATTATAGTTTGACATCACTGTAATTTTTTTCAATTTTATACTATTTATATTTCTAATTATTTTTATTTCTGAAAAATATGCAGCAATATTTAGCTAGTTGCTACCATAGACATTATGTATCTTCTTTCAAATAGCTTTATATCACAATCATGTGCCATATATATGTAATTCTCAAAATGGTTATTTTTAATAATTGCTTAAAGGCAGACTCCTTTCGGTTTTATTAATCTGTCATTTAATAATGTGCCTATAATAATGCTCAGTGAATTCAGATAAGAAAATAGAATTTTATTTTGGATTTTAGGGAAGGGTCTACAAGGTGTTAAGGGTTGCACTACTGCATCAGACTCACAGTGATCCGCCCATTTGCAGCTACCCAAGAGCTGGGATTACAAGCATGTGCCACCATGCCCAGTCTCAGTCACCATCGCAGCAGGTCCCAAGGGCAGGGCCAATCACACAGGCCTGGAACCGGCCCCTGCACCTGCTTGCAGGCGCTTTAATCCGCTGAGCTATTTGACCAGCCCTGAAAACAGAACAATTCTGAGACTATCTGTTGGCCTAAAATACCTCAATTCAAATGCAAGAAATGTCAACCTCTCAGCCTTAGTTCTGAAGCCTAAAAACATGAAGGATGACTATTTCTACTTTATAGGATTTTTTGAGGATCAAATCGGTTAACTTCTGTGAAGCCCGGGGCCTAGCATATGATGAACAGCCAGTTGACAAGAGCTAGGGTTATTGATGTACCGTATCAGCGTGGTGCCTTTAACTAAGTCATTTTTGTTCTTGCTCTTACAGGTAGCTAGGCAATGACATCTCTACATAATATTTTACATCTGTTCAGTGATTTCTTCACACTTAATTCCTACGAATCAGGCTACTGGGTCGAAGAGTTATCAGTATGATAACTTTTGAGAGAAGTTCCTTCATTTTCCACCTTTGGAGAAAATTTGACAGTATGAAAAATAAATGCAAGTTAATATAAAAGAGATGATAAAGTAAAGAAACCATGAATCTACTAGGCCAGAATGATTTAGTAAACCTCCACTTAGTTCATAAAACTATACAGATATACCAAAGAGAAGCTCTATTCATTTGAATGAATATAAGTGTTTCTCAGTCTACTGTATGCTTGTCCCATATTGAGTGGTAAGTAATCAGTGGTTAGGGGACTAAGAAGGTATCTTTGTCCTTAAAAACTCAAAATCCATGTAAGAAGGTAAAATGTCAGGATGAGACTATATAATCAGGTGCCAAATCGCAGTTTTAGCCACACTCGGCGGTGCACACCTGTAATCTCAGCACTCAGCAAGCTAAAGCAGGAGGATCACCAAAAGTTCAAAGCCAGCCTGAACTACCTAGTGAAGCCCTATCTCAGGGGGAAAGAAAACAGCAACAACTAAAAAGATGCCAAGCCTGTGGTATGGGCCCTACTAGGCATAATTATGCAAGCAATTAAGACTAGGTGCTGTCTAGCCTTAACTGGCAGACATGAAAACATTTTCAAAAGACCAAACTAGTTGGCACTAAAGGAAGAAATATGTTATTACCCAAGTGATCATTAAATCAAGCTCCACATTCTTCTCAGAATCTAGCCTTTCATAAGCACCTACCTGGCAAGTTCAAGGTCCTGAATTCGATTCTTCATACCAAAGAAAAACAAGGAGAACATTAGAATCTAATCTGTAATAATTCCTTTCTATCTATTCCAAATGACAGGACAGCTAGGTGAAAGGCTTGAGGGCAAGCTTGAGCTGAAGCCAAGCGGAAGGCCCAGGAATAGAAGCGGCGGGTCCCACCTCAGCCAAAGACTGCACGTCCTTATCGGATTTACTTACTTTGCCAGTGAAAGAGCAAAATTATCTTCACTGGTTTCTGGGTACACAGCTGATGCATCTTACTCAAAATCTCACCCTACAGTCTTCGCCACTCTTCAGGATGCTTTCGCCTCATTGTCAGGAACTACATTTTAAAATACCTTTCCAAATTTCTATTTGTGCACATTCAATTAAAAAAAAGATAACTTTTATAGGTTTTTGGGGATCACATCTCAGTGTACAAAACTGTAAAATTCTCATTGCAAATAAGCACATGAGCACAAGGTGCAAAAAGTAACAGTGACAGCAACTTAACAATACAAGGCGGTACATGTTGTGGTAGCTTCCTTGCAGAGATTTGAAAAATTACCCCGAAAATAAATGAAACGTCCTTTTATGGAAGAGGTAATGCCATACCTTATAAACTTTCCTTTTATATTACTGCAGTATTTAAAATAAAATTCCAAGGGATTGGAGCTTTTTTCAAAAAGGAATTAGGGGTCCAGCTCCCTCACTTCTTTGAGGCAAGTAGAAGCACTGGTTTCCAGGGAACCAAACCTGAAATAGAAGCAAAGCCCTCTGATGTCATTGAGAAAGACTTCCCAGTTTCCAGAAGCCCTTTTTGTAAGGGGACAAACTCCACATAGAGAGTTCTTTGACCTTTAAAATACCTTGCCAAACATATCTTTGTGCCGTATCCAATAGTTACTAACTCAAGAACCACTCAGGGATCCTCAGGCATTGACAGGCTCCAGATGCCCCAGAAGGCTTGAGCCTCCTCGACACCAAAAGAACTGCTTTGCACAAACAGGTTGCAACCGTCTTCTTTATAAGGTGAAAAGCGCTCTGCCCCTTTAAGGCCAAGAGGCCTGTCTGCAGACAGTCCCTGGGAAGTTTGCCGGCAGCCCCATCCTGCGTCTGCTCCTTGCGGGTGTGCAGGTGAGTCCCCAAATCCCCTGTATTCACTCTCCAAAAGGTAGAGAATGTATTCAGACAGGGCTAGAGGATCTCAGCCTCAGGAGAAATGGTGCTCTTTGCAAAAGTTTAAGAAAAAGGAAGAAACAACATCACTAAGCAAATGGGCTGTAATGCAGCCAGCGAGGATGCCTGTAACTTCCCCGGGAAAGGAAACAGTAGGGTTACTGAAGGCCCGAGGCACTTTGGGACAGAACCGGGATGCAAATTCAAGGGGAACTGGGGGACAGATTTTAGGCAATGCCAGAGGGGTGAGTTTGGACTCGTGAGCTGAGTAACGTGGTTTAAAGCAAATGTAGGTGAGAGGAAATAAAGCTGCAAGTGCAGAAGGCTTTGAAGCAGGAGGAGCTACCAGACTAATTGCAGAGCAGAAAGTACAGAAAAATGTTTGCTGCCTTAACCCTTGGTACAGCCAGGGCTGTTTAGCAGGCAGACTGGGCTACCAGAAAGCATGGGGTGTGGGGTGATTATGGCAGGAGACCAAATGAGTAAATACTACTACAACTGTGAAGATGTAGCTCTGCTAGCCCCATGGGACCACGTGCTGAGCAAAGAGATTTCCTGAGCTCAGAAATTCTGTGTCATTCACCAGCAGAAGACGGGAAGGAGTCTCATTTAAGCTAAGTTTGGCTGTCATTCACTAATTCAGCTTTCTGATTTTTTTTGCCTAGAGCTTGGAGCCTCTTACGATATTAATTTGAAATTAACTAATAGAAAATTTAACAGCTAAACATTTTGTTAACAAACGTGTACTTGCCAGTGAAAGGCTGAGATGTGTATAGCTGAAGTTGAGATCTTACTGATAACACAAAAAGGTGGGTGTGACATGGGACAGTAAATATTGGATGGTCATTTTCTGCCAGATCCAAAGCCCTTTAACTCTACTCAGTCATCAGCTATAGCCATAATAGAAGCCCACCCAGGAATTTAAAAGGAGAGGTGCTATGTACAGGATTTGGGGTCATTTTCCCTTTGGGTTGAGTCAGGAGCCACTCAACATTCAGGAGGTCATGGTTTCTGGGTAGTGGTGGTTGAGGGATTGAACACATAAACTGCATTAAAACTCTTTACATACTCCATACCTTAGGGCAGGTGGTATAGCTTTTAAAAATATTCACTCATCTGAGTAGCCTCTGAAGAATTCTTTGTATTGTTAATTAGCAAGTGCTCTCTCCACTTAGTGCTTTGCAGAGACTGAATGTTCTTGAGAAGATTTGTGCCTGTAAAAGGCTTTCTTACTTTGGCTGGGTGGACAAAGTAATGATTGTGGCTTGCTAGATGAAAGACCTATTCCTGACGCTGGAATCAGAAAGGATTCCATATGAGCTTTTTCCATTGAGAAACACTAGTGTCCCAAGCAAAAGTTAACAATATAAATTAGAGCAGGGTACATGGGTATAGGTGTATTTTGGATCAAGCTAAATACAGAAAGCAATGTGTAATATACACCTTTCCATATGCTACCAAGAAAAGCAAAATCCCATCCCCAAAGTTGAAAATGCTTTAAAAGTAATATATAAGCTTTTATAACTGATATCAAGGTGCTTAAAAGGAAATAGATGCAGGACTCCTGGTCACACGTACTGTACAGCTTCACATGGGCCATTTACTATAACTCTGCCTCTGTTTGCTCACCATTAAAATTGTGGATTGCTGGAAGGAACTTTCCAAAGAAGTGTAAGATTGATTAGACCTAGAATTGAGCAGATTTACATAAAATTTCTAGTCTCTTCACTTTATTCCATAACTTTAGACAAATTGCCAACCTGAACCCTTAGTATTCTTATGTGTAAAGAAGAAAAATGGTTAATGAGGTTTTAAGATTAGAAGAAGCCAAACATCCCATAAATGTTTCTATGTTTTAACTTAAATTATATACATAGATATAGGTATAGATATAGGTATAGATATAGGTATAGATATGAGAGAGAGAGAGAGAGTGCTGGGATTATAGGTATGTGCCACCACACCCAGGCTTTTTTTTTTTTTTTTTTCCTGTTTTCTGTTTACTCAGGAAACTATATTGTTCCTTAAAAGAAGGAATTAGTTTTGAACCAGCTCTGGAGCACAACTCTAGAGCTAAAGTTAACTTTACTTCTTTCCACCACCTTTCAAAAAAAGGATGCCCAACTCCCTAAGAAACCCATTCTTAATCATTAAACAGTCTCACAGTCAGAAGTTCTTAAAGAGAATTGATGTATACTATTTTGTGTTCAGAAACATGAAGAACAGTTGGCTGTTTTCTTTTGGTATAAACATATTCTTTGTACTTTAAGATCAAGAGTAAAACATCTTAGCAGCTATATAAAGGTGGTCTCCTCCAAAAGTGAGATTAAAAAGTATTTTAAAGGGACACTTGTTATTTGAAGGCACTTCTTGCAAGTATTTCAATAATAACCCATTGATACCTTTCTGCAAAACCTCCTAATACCTTCATACAGATGCCTTTAAGAACATGATTATTGTTGCTTTTGTCGTTTTCATTGTTCAAACCACCTTAAGAGCAGGACTGCTTTACTTACAACATGGTTGTGCACGACAGACTTTTAAACAGAAAATGTTGTCTCCACTAGCTTAGAAAGGCCATGATAAATCTCAGCCTCAGAAACATTCCATTAAAGGTCCGCGTCACAGGACTGCATCAGCTGGGAAAGCACAGCTGCCATTTCTAACTAAAGTAAAGGCAGGTCACCCCCAGAGGTGATCTTCTATAGTGGGTCAACACCACCTGTCAGGAGACCAACATGTAGGGTCCATGCTTGCTGACTCAAAGTAGTTGCAAGTCTTTGGACTAATGCCTTTATGTGTCTGAGCCTCATTGCTATGATCTGTAAAATGGCAATGATAAAAGTATCTGTGTACATGGTTGAAGGAAGGCATGGAATATGGCAGAATAGGTGCTCTCAGTAGTTGTGTTGGATCTGAATGCTTAATGGTCTCTCAAAAAACTTTTGTACCTTAATAACAAGATACTGGCCCCAGAACATACGTACACATGTGTAAGTATGAATATGTGTCTAAGGATGTATAGATTTAATTTTCAATAAAGATATTAAGTAGAATGAAAAAAAGTAGGGGCTAGAACAATTACACAGTTTATCTGTTGCAGGTGTTGACTTTGGAAACAGCCTATAAAGGCACATGTTGTTTAAAAGCTGAAGGACTGAACAGGGCTTTGGATTGATTTTGGTTTTTTGCCATTTCTTTTAACTTTTAACCCTATGGGAATTACTTCTGTCTCTAGTAAACTGGTAACGAAAGTTGGAATGAGTGGAAGCAAGGGAGAACAAATGGAGCAGAGATCCCAGTATAGTTGAATTGAATCTAACATTTCTTTGGTTCCCCCTCCTCTCACCTCCTACCTGCACACTTTGAGCCCTACAGATGCAATGCATTCATGAAAATACCTTTCTAGGGAAGCTTGAAGAAGTGTCTAGGCCAGATTTTTGTCTTCACTCAAACCTACACCTGAAACAATTGAAAACGGTACATATTCCTCATTAGGGAAAGACTAAATTTCACTCTGTTGTCTACCTCCACCACAGCCGTGTCTGAGATGTGCTCCCTACACAGAACCTCGCAGTCCACGCCTGTGCCCTTGCAGTATGCTTCAGGCTGTCCTTCTGTGCGTGAGCCTGTAGGAAACAGCCCAGCCACAGCAGTGTGCAGTGCTGATGTGACCACAGCCCATGGGGGCGCAGTGTCTCTGGTTTCCACCAAAATAACTGTCAGTTATTTTAGTAACCATAGCAGTCATTCTTCTCCCCTGACCTCATCCATGCTAGGCCCCCCTCCAGATTCCTTCTCTGTTCAGTAGTTTCCAAACTAGAGAGCACACAGAACATGTACTAAAATATAGTTTGCTGGGCCCTGTCCCAAGTTTCTGACCTGTAGGTCTGGCCTGAGGCTTGAATATTTGCAATTTCTTACCAGTCTGCACACTTTGGGAGCCACTCCTCTAGTTTATCACTAAATCTCAACTCCAGTGCTCCCAGCTCATGCCTGAGCTCTGCTTCCAAGGTACTGGCTCCTCTATTCTTAGGGGTGACATACAGTATTCTCCTTGCTACAATTACATGCTGCTATGCAGTAACTTCTAATCCAACAAGCACTGTGCTAAATACCTTACATACACTATTGGTAAGCATATATTTATATTTCTTCCAACTATACATCTGGTATCATGAAACAAGCAGAAAGGTTAAGTAACTCGGTGAGCAAGTAATAAAGGGAAGTTATGGTATACAAACTCAGATTTATCTGGCATGTTTTTGCTCTTTTTGCTATTCCAAGATTGGGAAAACATTCTTCACTTTTCTATCAAGTCCAAGTCATTGGTAGCAGCTTCCTGGAGCACTGGGTCAAGGAGTCTGATAGAGAAGGAGTGCTTCATAGGAGGAGTTCTGCAATCGTAGGGGGCTGGTGTGGAGCAGGCAGTGTGTGTGTCCTGGATTTGCCATACTGCTACTGCCCCTTGCCTCATTCATGGAGCAGCTCTGTTAGGATCTAGAATCAGGTGAGAAACACGAGTTCAAATTAGTTTCACTGGGAGAAATAGAAAGTCCTTCTCCCTTCCTTTCTCTGAAGGATGAAGCTAAGCTTTTGAGCTTAGACTTCAGAAGCTGTATATAAACATTTTTCTTTAATATTTAGGACAGGATGTACAGGGTATACAGGGTCTCACTGCGTAGGTCAGACTCATAGTGATTCTCCTGTTTACAGCCTCCCAAGTGCTGGGATTACAGGCGTGCATCATGCACAGTCTCAGTCGCTGCTGTCTCTGTGTCCTGGGAGGCAGGGCCAGCATGGCAGGCCCAGGGACCAAACTCCCAGGCCTTGCGTCTGCCTAAGCAGGCACTTTAATCCACTGAGCTATTTGGTTCACCCAAGAAGCTGTGTAAAGCAGGAAAATAAAATAAAATGTACCCAATATATAGGTAATAGACATTTTGCCTTGAAGTGACAGAGACAAGAGAATTACATGAATTAGAGCCTTCACATGTCAGATAATTTTCAATGTGACCTATCTGATGGATTGCTTTATATATTGCTTTAAATAGTCCATTGTGGTTTAACAAGGAAGTAATGACATTTCTAGTTTAGCTCCTCTTCTATTACTAATACTCAGTGTGGGGCTTGTTATTTTTAGTGTCTTAGTGCTTGCATAAAAATTAGATAATGCTTTTCTGCTTCATCTTACATTTCTTATGAATATGACAGTATGATATGTAACTTAACGGTATCTATTTTCTTTAATCAACAAACATTTTTTAAAAAATGTATCAGTAGGCACTGAGAAGATAGCAACAAACAAAACAGATTGTTCTCATGGAACTTTCATTTTCCATGGAGAGACAATAATCAAATAAAAACAAAGTGTGCACAGTCATAAATATGCAAAGAAAGACTGTCCTGCACGTGAGAGTGTATGTGATCATGAATGTAGCTATTTTAGATGAATTGTGCAGAGAAGGACAATCTGAAAAGGTAACATTGAATTGAGAAAGAAGCTAAACACATGTAGGTGTAGAAGTGAGCGCTCCACCAGAGTAATAGCAGTTCCAAGGTCCTGAGGATTGCTGTGGGCAGTGCTCAGATCAGGTAGACTAGTAGGGGGCTTCTGCTGGTGCGGTAAACCAAGTACCTCTATCTAGAGGTTCAAGTAGTGATTTGAGCATGAAACATTAGCACTGAGGACAGAGCACTGTTGGCTTTGACCAGGCGGAACCAGGATGGTTCTTGCGCTCTTCTGGATAGACTCTCACAAGAGTCCTGCTCCCACAGTAGTGCAAATATGGTCTCTAGGGAGAAACCCGGAAGCATCTTTAAGGCCAGATTAAGAGGTCTGGAAGCCAAACCTAAGTGGGTAGGAAACTCTTGGAGAGTTATCAGTTTTATTTACTTATTTTCACTTTTTAATTTTTTATGTATCAGTTATTTAATTAGGCTCCAAGCAAGAAATTTAGAACACTAATTTATGAGGATAAATTCTATTTTTCATAGCAAAAACAGATCTCAGGTAGCCCCAGAGCTGAGGAACAGCTCTGATTTTTTGCTAAAATCTGTGAGTCCACCGCTTTCTGCTCCACCTTGTGCTGCTCTAAAATCTGGTATCTCTCTTTCTGGTGTGAAAGATCTCACCCCCCTGATGTCTGGGTTTCTGCAGCTTCTTGAAGTAAGCATCAGTGAGCTATTTGAGGATTTTCGCTTTGCTGATATAAATTTTTGTAGAGGTGGCAATGACAGATTTCTGGTGTGTTTGTCATAGAGGGACACAATTAAGGCTAAGAGGCCCAGTGACAAGTAGCAAGCCCCTGGCCAGCTGCTTCAGGAAGACCACTCTCTTGCCTCTGTGACGTCCCATGAGGATGATCAAGATGGTGCTGGGAGTGATAATGGCTTGAAGTTTCCTCACACGCTGACTGAAGGGCTTCTTGCCGTGGCTCAGGGGCCGCATCTGCGGTAGGGTAGTAGCTGGGTATTTTTCAAGCTTAACCACCCAGGTGCCTCCTTTCTTTTCCCCATGTCTGCTTTTCTTCTCAACCTTTGATGTAGCAGCTGTGTACTTTCTCCTGCACAAAGCCTTTCTGGAATACATAGCAGATCGAGAGCATCTACTAATTCCTCTAACCAGGAGAGGATTGTGGCTGCAGCAGAGCTGCCCCTTCTTGGACTTTTTTGCCTTCACCTTGCCCTTTTTATCAGTACCATTGTCAGCAGCCTTCTTGGCTTCAGGTTTCTTCTCTTTAGTGTCTGGCTTCTCAGTTTTTTCACCCACCATCTTGCAAGATTGAGAGTTGTCAGTTTTAAATGATGACCTGTAGTAGATCACCTTGACTACTGAGTGGGGGGTGAGTTGTCCGCACCCAAAGCTAAAAGAAGTAACACTCAACAGGAAGCTATTTCAATGTCCAGAACAGAAATGACAGTGGCCTGGGCAACAGGAATAGGCATGAAGATTTTTTGAGGCCTATTTTAACCTTTAAAAAGAAGGCTTCTGCCTAAATATAAAACATTTCCCATCACCTTTGTGTTATTTTTTTCTTCCTTGAGAAACTTTTCCATCTCAAAACCAACTGGTTTCCTCTATATTCATGCAAGAGAATGTTGTGACAAATTGCAGAGGAACTTGCTCTTTCAGATGCATGTCCTTGTCCTCCTGCACCTTAACCTCATGTACCCACTTGCATTTCAAATTGTTCACCGCTCAGCTAGGTAACCTATTTGAGTTTGGTTGTAAAGAGAGAAAAAAATTACTTGTGCTTCTTAAATAACAATATGTGATTTTCTTCTCTGACAGGTCAGTAGAATTAGCCCACATATATCATTTCTCCAAACTGGAACCTAATCACTAGCAAATATCATAGCTACATTTATTTTCCTGAAAATGTAACAATTAAGTGAACATCAACATCTTTTGAAGCTATTGCAGGCATTTTAGTACTAATTTTACTCAGGTATTAAACCTGCGCAAATAGTTTTCAGGTGCATCAGTTTCTCCTTGCACAAGGCAGTTCTGCTTGCAGGATGTTACAGAATCTGCCTCAGTGCCGTCCTCCTGCCTCCCCCCTCCTCGGCCTTTCCTGAACCCACGCTGCAAGTGCTCTCCACTCTGTGCCCAGAGCACGGCCACGTGCAGAGATCCCCAGAGCAGCTGGAAGCCAGCACTCACTTCAGAGCCTCTTGTCCCCCCAGGCTAAGCTAAAGGGGGTGACAAAAGGAAGGGAGAAGAGAGGTGGCTGGGTAGGCCATGCCACGCTTGCTCATGACTCGTTTTGCTAAGGCAATCAGAACTTGGGGCTTCCCACCAGAATTTCATGCACTGAGAGTCAAGGCAGCAGTTACCACAGGAAGTACCTGGGAAATGGCAGCTGGGTGGGCTCCCCACAGCCCCCACCTAAAGGATGGAACCAGGTGCCCACTGGCGCACACGCAGTGCTGCTATTCAGCTTCTGAACAAGACTGAAGAGAAGCAAAAAAGGAGACAAGGTCATTCCCACACCAAATGAACCACCTTTAATTTAAACCCTTTACAAAAGCCAAGCTCTCAATTTTTTTTACAGTAAAGAAAAAGAAAAAAAAAAAAAGTGCCCTTTGTCACTGTGAGGGAGGAGCAAGCTCACCCTGACCTCTGGGCTCTAGGTGTGGCCCTAGAGGACTTCACTGCCTCCACAGAGGAGACCATGTTAGCCCTGTGTATTAGAAAGGAAAAGGCAAAGGCTTTGCATTGAGAAATATTGTTGCACCTACTAACTAGGCATGGAAGAAATATCGTACCTACTAACTAGCCGTGCAAATTTCAGGCAAGTTTACCTTCTTGATTTTCAGAAATGAGTTCATCCAAAGTTCTTTCAGAGTTATCCTGAGACTGACTCATAATTCAACTCAAAATATTCACAGAAATATTCACACAGTTATAGAAAATATTCTGTAACTTCTTTCAAACCAAACCAAGAACGCACCTCACCTACCATCTGTCTCTGTCTGTGCTAATAATTTTTTCAGTATTGTTACCACTGACTGCTGAAAATGCTGTCTGTACACCAGAATACAATCAAATTTCCTTCTGCTTTGTATATCCTTTTCCCTTAATTAACTCTTCTTCTTCCCTCAATATACTAATAATAATGGTTTTTTCTTTGAATTTCCAGAGTTTAACTATATACAGGGATCCTTATTAGATGGCTACTAAACATCTACTGTTGAATGAATTCATGGGGAGGATATAATACAAAATAAGCCCAATTTCAATTCAAAACTCAAGAGCCAGCTTTTGCTTAAAACAATATATTCTGCTCATAAGATCTTGGATATCTCAGAAAAAAGAAATAAAGGAGTTTTAGATACCACAAATTCTAGGACTCTGTGTCTCCATCAAGATGCGCTAGTTTCATGGGATTTTAGAAATATTAAAATCTTACCTAGACTTTATGTAATGTCTTATATTTATAAGGGGCTAGTAGAAAATTGCTGAGAAGAAATTTCTAGATCCCTTATTCTATGATTTCATCTCTTTAAGCTCTTCCTAAAAAAACCCAAATAAATAAAGTAAAATACCTAAGTCAAAAAATTTAAGAGAACTTGCCTCTGTATAAGTTCTGCTTTTTTCATTTATTTAAAATGTGTAATTACCATAAAGGCTCATAGTTAGAACTGCTATGAAAAAACAAACAGGAAAGGCCACATGGCCTCCGTCCCCAGGAGTCCAGCCAGTTACCAAAAATGGTAAGGCCTAGTTGGTGTGGTGCTAGGAGGTGGCTCCGGAGTGACAAAAGAGGCAAACCCACGCCTGACCCTTCTAGGAGCTGAGATTTTCAGGAACAGAGACAGGATGTGGCAACAAAACTTTGGGACCACAGCCAAATGTTTGTGTCTCATATTAATCAGGGAGGATGTCCGTGAGTAATTCAAGCCTCCTCTGAGGGAAAAGGGTGAGTAGGAAAGGGAAACGAAGCCCAGTGTGCCCCTTCCTACTGCAGGCCCACTGCTAAGCAGATGCTGCTGCCCCTGGGGAGGTGACAGTAGGGCCAGGAAGGGGGTCCTGCACCCGAAAGTGTGGAACCTCTGACAGCACCTTCAAGGGACACTGCCTGAGAATTTCCTCAAAGATACTGTCCATGGGGCAAAGAGTTTCTAAACCCATCCAGTTTTCTAAACTCTGTTTGCAACATGAGTAGCAAGTGTCATGAACTCAATTATTTTTATTTTTCCTGTCTATTCTACAAGGAAGAAAGGCATTGTACTTTTATTAATGCATTCTTGGGAGTGGGGGCAGGGACCACCATGAACTATCACAAAAGTGTAGACTGACTGACAATAATAAGCCTTATCTGGTTCATTTTGGACATATTTTTAGAGTACGGTGAACTTGAGTGGAAGCCTCCCAAAGCTAGTTCTTCTTTCCAGCTGCTGTAATAGGTGAACAACTCATTATTATTTCATGGCTTTAGTCTTCAACCAGTTCTCAGTTTTCACTTCTAGGCTCAGTGGTTCTTAGTCTTTTCATAAAAGGCAGTTTCTATAGTCTTGGCTACTTGGTGGTTTTTTTTTTTTTTTTTTTTTTTGGCCCTAAGTTTGTATTAGAAAAAGAACATTAAGAAATTTTAAAAGTAGCCTTGTAAGTTAACATGTCTACATGTGTTAAAAATATCCATTCTATCAAAAACTGGAAACAACCCAGACATCTTCATTGGTAAGCAGTGTGATGAGCTGTGGATAGCTGAGCTGTAGAACACTATTCACCAATGATGAAGAACATGCTACTGATGCACAGAAGAGTCCAGATGAGCCTCCATGGAATGGAACTGAGGGAGAAAAAACATCTTAAAATGTTACATGCTGTATAATTCCATTTATATAAGATTCTTGAAATCACCAAAGAACGGAGCTGGAGAACAGGTTCATGGCTAAAGAAGAAGAGGGTGATAAGCAGGTGACATGCAAGATCCATGCTGGGAATGTCCTGTGCCTCGATGGTATCAATGTGAGACCCAGGTTTGATCTTTTACATTAGTTTGGCAAGATGCTACCATTGATGGGAAATGCGATAAAAGGTACGAGGGTGTTTCTGTGTTATTTCTTAAAGCTGCATGTAGATGTACACTAGCCTTAAAATAAAATGGTTAATTTAAAACTAATTAGCTAGCTGCAATCCCAGTTACATGGAAGGGTGAGCCAGAAAGATTACAAGTTTGAGACCAGCCTGAGCAACTAATGAAATCCTGCTTCAAATAATGACAACAAACTATTAAAAGGGGCTGGGGATGTAATTCCTCAATAGGCACTCCCGGGTTCTAACCACGTTGCCAAGAAACTAAACAGCTAAATGAATATGCACAGATAAACCTCTAAACAGAGTTTCAAAAGAGATTACTCCCCCAATTTTAACTATTATGCATACATTGGATTACAGTAAAGTAATAAGGAAAGGCCAAAGATTAAGCTCAGTTTTAGGATACTGTTGAAAGGAGAAAAGCAAAGCAAGATATCTTCAAGGTAAGCCTCAAGGGTGCCAAAATAAAGCCATGTGTGGTGGTGACGGCTTGCAGTCCCAGCCCGGGGGAGGCTGAGGCAGGAGGATCACTATAATGCAAGGTCAGGACTATGTAGCAAGAGTCCATCTCAAGAAACAAGCAAACGTGCCAGAAAATTTTGACATAAATGGAGTATTGTGATCTTCCTGACTCACCTTCCATTTATGCTCTTATGTCCACTTATACTCATAAATGGAGTGTTTATGTTCTGATGCCCTGCTTTATGTATGCATGGTAATATTTTAAAGTACACAGGTAAGACAAATTTTAACCTCTTTCAGAAATATAGAGACCTGAGGTCTGAAAACAACTGATCAAAAACTTTAAAAAATTGCCAAAATAAGGGCATTACGACCTTAACTAAAAACTTAAAACCCACAGCACAGTGCACAGACGTTGTTCTCTCTCTCTATCTCCTACCCCCCTCTTCTTTCATTCCCCTCTTTGCTTCCCCTCTTTTTCACCTTCACTGGTAAAAAATTTGCTGACTGCAAGAAACTTTCTGGAAGTTGAGAAAAAACACAGCACCCAGGCAGGCTGTTCTGTTTTGTTTAATGCATTTAGTTCAGGGTCTGCAGGGTCTCTGAACTCCTAGAGACCCTTCTCTTTTCAGCCTACCAAGCGCTAGGATTCCAGGGCTGTGCCACCACGCTTAGTCCCCATCACAGCTCAGGCTCCACCGCCCCTGGGGGCGGGGCCGGCATGGCGCTGGCGAGCCTATGCAGTCCCTGCGCCTCATTAAGCGGGCACTTTCGTCTGTCCACTGAGCTATCTGGCTGGCCCAGCACAGATACTTTTCCACGTCTCCGTCCAGAAAGCTAATGCTTTCCTGCATAGATTTCGACGGAGAGCAGGCCGTGCTCGGTAAGCGGCTTGCTCCGCCTTTCCTTGAGTGCAGAGCAGGTACAGCTGCACCAGGCCGCAGCTTGGCGTTTCTTGTTTGCTTCTCCCTGTTTGTGCCTCACTTAGCTCATTTTCTTCTGCGCCCTTCCAGGGCCAAGTTCCCTGTATTTGGTTCGTTTGATCTTTCTGCTAAAATCTATTTCTTCCTCTAATTATTTTCTGTTCCACTTCTTTGAATCCCTTCCAGCTGCCTCCATTACGCAAGGAGCCAGGTGTTTAATGAAGACTTAGGATGAGGTTCGGGCAGGCGGGGCAGACACAGCTGCTTGCCTCGGGTCTCATGGGTCTCACGTGGCTCCTCTGAGCAGCACAGGTGGTCACCAAAGGCCCAGAGACAGTGAGGCCCTGAGGGCGGAGCCCAGCACATGGCAGGTAATTGCCAAGTGCAAGAACTAATGGGCGTCTCTTAAGGAAGCTAGATCTTATTCCAACTTGCACTTAATTGGCTTTCTTATGGCACCCTCAGCGGAGGTCTTTTTCTGCTTTCAAGTTTTTCTTCATGGTCTAATAGTTTTTCTATATTTCTTTCATGCTTTAATTTACACATTTTTAAAAAAATTAAACTTACTTTTATTTCCTGCTCATAGGTTTAACCTTATTAATTCATGTTTTAGAATTTTGCTAGTAATCATATGTATCAGACTAGCGTTATTTATCAATTAATCTACCATATCTCTTTTTACAAATGACTCATTCTCATGTTAATATCTTATTTTTTTATTTCTTGTTACTACTTGGGCTCAACATTCATTAATTTTCTCAGTACTCTTCTAATTAGGCACAGTGCAAGGCTCATCATTCCCTATGATTCTGAAATAGGTTTAGACTGAGAAGAATAAAGAGCATTGTCTTACATTATATCATAGACTGGGCTTGCTTCAAAATAATCTAATAGGGTGAGGTGAAATAAAATTGCCATAGGTTGACAGTTGCTAGAGTTGGGTGATAGTTACATGGAGATTCTTTACACTATTTGATTATCCAAATCGTTTAAATTGTTTAAAAATAAAAGATTATAGCTGGGTATGGGGCGCACACCTGTAAGTCCAGCCCTCGGGGCCTGGGGAAGGAGGATCACAGTGAGTTCAAGGCCAGCCTGAGCTCCACAGTGAGATCCTGCATCAAAGAACAAAACAAATAAGTGATTTTTTAAAACCAAAAGATCTATACAGATGGTTCTAAAATTGCCCCATATAAATGATCAGAGGATGTACAGAAAAGCAGGTCTCTGACATCCTCTCCCTGCGCTTGGCACTGTCATCTGCTGGTGGCCCAGCCTGTCCTCACAGTCACTGAGAGCTGGCACCTGCTCCCCAACTCTGTTGTCTTGCTCATCACCACAGTATGGGGCTTGGCCAGCAACTTAACACTAACAACAGTAACAGTTACATTTTTCACTCCTTCCTAAGAGCCCACTTCCCCTTGATTTGCTCCTGAACTTTTTAAACAAAGCTGATACATATATGTTAAATATCTTGCACTCTAGCTAAGGCCTTCATGTGATATTTTCATATAAAATTTATATTTTTATTAATATTATAAAACACATACAATACAGCCATTCTTGGCTTAAAATCCTACAGGTCTATCAACTTCAAGTTCTAATTCAACTTTCATATCCTTTATATCCAGGCATTCCTATAATTTCTAGCTTCTTTCCTGACACCTTCCAGTGTTCACTCTTTCTAACCGAACAGGGGGCCCACTGGTTAGCTCAGTTGTTTAAGTGCCTGCTTATGCAAATGCAGTCAGGCTCAGTATACTGTGGTTCAATCCCCAAATCCTCAAGCCTTACCAGTCCTGCCCTTAAGGTATCTTGAGCCACTCTCTCACCCTCCAAAAAAAAAAAACCTTCTAACTATACCAAATTTATTTCATTTGTGGGTGGAAAGCCATGGTTTCTTACCTTTCTACATTTTTAAAAAGTTTTTTTTTTTTAATTTGTTTGTTGAAACAGTGCTTCATTATATAGTCCAGAGGGTCTCACCATGTAGTCCAGACTGGCCTTAAGCTTACTATGTACCTCAGGCTGGTCTTTAGCTAAAGCAACCCACCTGTCTCAGCCTCCTGAATGCTGCAATTACAGGCATGCACCACGGAGCCCAGGTTCATCTCCAAGCTTTGGACCATGCTAGCCTCCCAGATTAGCATGTCCTTCTGTCATTCAGTCTCTGGGGCATGTCACCAACTTTTGTTTATGTTTCAAGACCCAATTCAAGTTAACATTCCTTTCGGTAGGCTTCCCCAAGCTATCCATCTTAAGTTAAATTCCTCTCCATTATCCTTTGTGTAGCATAGTTTGATTATACTCCCTTTAACTTTGAAACCCATTTTCAATCACTGCTTTTCAGTCTCTGAGCTCTCCAATCTCTTTTAACCTTCTGTCCTGAGAACCCAACCAGAGTAGTAGAGATTTGGAATCATGAGTAAACAAATGAATAGAGGAATGAGTAAACAGATGCTGTGTTATCTCTGTGTGTGAGCTCCTCCCCCCCCCCAAGAAAGGATCCTCTCCGGACATGTGGTTAATGTTCTTGGTTCTGAAGCCCCTATAGTCTTTGCCTTTAAGTGTCCTCCTTTACCCATCTGACCATGTGGCTCCAGCCAAAAATCTGTTGTCTCTGTTTCTGGTGAGGACATTGATAAATGATTTTTGACTGTCTTCTATTTGCATTCATAGATATTCAGGGAGGAGGAATGTCGCAGAGAATACTGTTCAAGACAAGTGGAGGTAGTGCTGAAGTAATTAAGCATACCCAGCTTCATAAAATAGGAACAAAGTGCTCAGGCAAAATCATAGATGTCCCAAGTCCTCCACCGCTGAACCTTCAGCTATGCCTATTAGCAGCACAGACAGTGTGGATCACAGAACTCCCCCAGTGCACAGATATCTCTGGGATTTACTTAGTGGTGTGTTGAAATGTCACCTTTCAAAGTTGCAAAGTATATGCATGCGCACTTAATTATAACAGATAAAATAGTTAAGCAGCCTTTGAGCTGTCCAATAGGAGGAACTGATATGAATTCATATTTTTAATGTGAATCAATATTAAAAACTGACAGATTCTCCCATTGATGGATCCTTATCCTCGTCTAAAACTATCCAGAATATCCAGTTATTTGATTAAGAATTTTTGCTTCATAGAATTTCTTATAAAAGAGACTTATCGAGCCGGGCATGGTGGCACATGCCTGTAATCCCAGCACTCGGGAGGCTGAGGCAGGAGGATTGTTGTGAGTTCGAGACCAGCCTGAGCTACAAAGTGAGCTTAAGGCCAGCCTGAACTGCATAGTGAGACCCTGTCTCAAAAAGAAAAAAAAAAAAAAAAAAAAAAAAAAAAAAAAAGAGACTTATCTTCAGTCATATTATGTACACATTGATTTATCCTAGTTTTCATTTGCTACTTTTGCTTTTTAAATTTTCATAACATTTTATAGAATTTATTATACTCATAAATCTAATATACTATTGATGTGCAAAGGAGGCCACCAAGAACAACAGAAAGGTTAAAGCACAAAGATCAAAATTTGAGTCCTAGGGCTGGCCAAGTAGCTCAGTGGATTAAAGGGCCAGCAAGCAGGCGCAGGAGCCAAGCCCTAGGCCTCCTGTACTAGCCCCACCCCCACACTGACACAGCAATTGAGATTGGGCATAGTGGCACACACCTGTAATCTCAGCTCTTGGGACACTGTAAACAGGTGGATCACTATGAGTCCAATCTAGTAGTGAGACCCTAAACACCCTGTAGACCCTTCTCTAAAATATAAAAAAAAGAAAAAAAAATTAAGTCCAGCTAGGGCAATTTAGTAAGACTTTCTATCCAGATTAAATTTTAAAAAGAGCTGGTGTTCAAATTCCCTGTGATGGGAGCCAGGGAGATAGCTCAGAAGAATAAGCGCTTCCCTGGCAAACGCAAGAACCTGAGTTCAGTCTCGGGTTCCAAAAAGATAAAAAATAAAAATCACTGTGATGAATGTTATCACTATGTCTATCTAAAGTGTACCAATAAAAATGTGAAAAAATAAAAACAGCTAACAGTGGCTCAGTGGTGGAACACCTGCCTCTCACCCCTGTGGCCCCAGGTTCAATTCCTAGTATTATACTCACCCCTAAAATAAAGCTGCAAGCTTTTCAACTGGAAGATGCCATCAACACAGAGATTTGAAAAGTGTGCTTTAATATTGATGAACTAACCATACTTAAGTAGTGCTGTGGTAGTCTGCTGCAAGTAAAACTAACCACTGATGACAACTTGTGCCTTACCATGTCTGCAGTAAATGGAAACAACATGAATACAAACACATTCAAAGTAGAAGTCTGACATTCTATGTCTTGCTGTTTGATTTTATTAAAAAATCATAATAGTTCCACTTACCTTCAAAAGTTGGAGAGGAGCTTTATAATAAACTCTAAATACACTAATTTCGATGAGGTCTAGCAATTGAATAACTTGAAAGTAGAACTAAAACATAAAAAAATGAAATTGATAAAATATACCATTTCTGCATTAGGAGTTTATACTTGTATTGATAATAGTGATCAAGTTTCCTTTTTGAATAAATTGAACTTAAACATGCCTTGATTTAAATAAAAATATCATAAATAGGAGTAGGCGTTTTTGTGCAGGTGGTTCCCAAGTGATTGAGGCTTGGCCCGGCTTGCCTCAGCCCCATGCGCCAGCTGTAGCCAACCCCTCCTCCCTCCAGCGTTCTATTTGATTGGTACCTGGGGAAGAACCATTGAGAGTGGCAGAGAGGTTTGGACAATTATGCCACAGCCTTCACTGAGGAATGTGCCTATGACTCACCGAAGTCAGCTTATGAAAGTGAAAGAAATTCCTAGCAAACAGGCTCCTTACAGGTACTGGAATCATCTGGATTTGCCTCTGTTTAAAGAACAGCATACTCAGAGACTTCCGTTTTGTTTTGAAACCAGGTAGGAGAAAAGACCTTTTGGTCTCTGTAGCTGGGTAACCTATTTACAAACAATGGCAAACAAAACACTAAGCAGTCAGTTTCTCTTACTATCAAACCAAACAACTGTTAACTTTATTTTAATAATAGATTTGAAAGTCAAAAAGATTGCATAACTTGAAGCAAAATGTATTTCATTAGGAAAGTATAGGGACTGGGGAGATGGCTCAGAGGAATAGGCACTTTCCTGGCAAGCGCAATGGCCCGAGTTCAATCCCTGGTTCTGCCAAAAAAAAAAGAAAGAAAAAAACCAAAAAAGAAAGAAAAGGAAAGTATAAGAAGTAGCTAATTTCCTGCATCTAGAATTTTTAAAAAGTGAAAAGAGAATCCTTTTTGATAGCGCTGGGGGAAAAGTGCTAAGTTTCCTTTGGAGTGACACCGGCCACTGTGATGTGTTTGTGTTCCTGGTGCTCACAGCTCCACTCGTGCCTTGGTCAGGCCTTTGACTGCTGGACAATTGCAGCGTTTCCCTGAGAGTCATGCAGACCCCTTGATTTACACGGTGCTTAAGTTTGAAGGTCATTGTGCATCATTAACCAGAAGGCAACAGAGCAGGAGGTCACAAGCCATACAGGTTCTGCTGCTTGCATACAGCCTGTATTTGCAAACCTAATTTTGAAGGTTTTAATGTAGGTGTAATTGAGAAGATGGATTGAACACACATGCATATCCTAATAAAGGTGTTCTTTAGCGTCAGCAAATATTCATATCATATTAAGCATCAATGAACCTATTACAGTGTAATAAAATGGAAAGGTCTTATAACAGAAAGTTATTTATAGGCTATTACTTATCAGTGTAATTTTAAAATGTAATCAGTAACAATTAGCAAAATTGATAATATTGGATATGCAGCTGTTTCCACTCACTAGTACTAGTAGTACTAGCAATATCTAAATAGTAATATCCGTTGAAAGCTAACTCTCTTCTGAGCTCTTTGTTTATCCTTATGGTGTTCCTGTTTATCAGATCACTGTAGAATAACTATAAAAACTATTTCCCAGTATTCATAAAATTATTCACATGATCATACATTGTCGCGCGCTTCCTCGCCAGCAAGAAAGACGTGACCACCTTCCTTCAGCACTCAGCAAGCTTTATTTCTTGTTACATCTGTGTTGCATCTTCGTTTTCTTCTTCTCCGCACACCCCTGGGAAGCTCCTTATATCCCCTAGATACACCAACCCGTTCCTGCCTCGTAATGCATTGTGATTGGTGTTTCCATGCGGAAGCCAGTCAGTGTGTCTCTCCTTGCCTTATATAGTAATAAGTGGAAAGGGCAGGCCTGCCCCTCTGGGGGTGGATCGCCAGGGCCAGCGCCATCTTTGAGGCGCGGCTCTCCACAATACATTAAAATTTGAAGTTAACAGAAGTACAATAGAGTAAAATTGTAAGAGATCATAGTCCGACATTCCTTTCTCCACACAGATGCAGTGGTGAAAAAGCTCAATGTGTTCAGCCAACAGTCATTCGGACTTAGCGTCTCCTATCAGACGCAGAGCCTGAAACAGGGATTTGGGTCCAGGTGATTCACTGGGAGAGAAACTTGTAAGGAAGTAAAAGAAGCAGGATAGAGAGGGAAGAAATCTAGGAGGATGGATAATCAGGAAGTTTGTCCTTGGCCTAGAGGAAGGCAGGGAAATAAATTTCACCATGAAGGACTGCTTTGAGTCTTTTGTATCCAAACATGGCAGCTGGGTGTGGTTACAGCATAGAGGATCAAGGTTCTGCTGGGAGCCCCAGGGGCACCAAATGCAGTTGGTGATGAGATGGTGAGGGAGGGAGCGAGGGTGGACCCCAAGTTTGCAGCAGGAGCAGGGCAGATGGTAATATGTAACCGTAAGACTCCCCTTATAATACTAAAACCTTTCAGAGTATAGAAAATGAAAAATTCCTTGTTTTACAAAAAGTCATACTTTAGCTTTTCCCTTTCTAGGTTAAAAATATCAACTCTTTAACACATTTGCATATGATTAAGCTTCCATTGAAAACATATAAACTTTTTAAAGAATCACCTTATCTTTTCTTCTTAGTCTGCTTCCTGTGGAAAACAGATAGAAACTAGTTCTGTTATCTTAATAATTGAAGATGCATCTAGCCCAACTTAATATTAACTTCTCTGAAAAAGGAGATATTCGTTATTCTTAGGCAAACACCCTACAGTTCAGTTTCTTAAACTATGGTCAGTACACCAAATCCAGTTTGTGTCCTATTTTTTGAATGATTTAAAATCTACAGTTTTTATGTCTGCCTTGAGTAAAAATGATAGCATGCAACAGAAGACTGTGGGAGTAAAAATATTTACTGTCTACCCCTTCCCAAACGTATACAACCTTACCTTCAAACTTTTCTTTTTTAATGTACTTAGTACAGGGTCTACAGGGTCTCACTGCACAGATCTGTTTGTTTGTTTTGGTAGTACCAGGGATCAAACTCAGGACCTTGTGCTTGCCAGGCAGGCACTTATGCAGCTGAGCTACCTCCCAGGCCCCTCACCGTACAGATCTGACTCATAATGATCCTCCTGTTTTCAGCCTCCCCAGTGCAGGGATTACATGTGTGCGCCACCACACCAGGTCTCCTTGTCCAGCTCAGCTCGCTGGGGGGCAGGACGGGCGCAGCCTGTGGTGCCAGAGTTGGCACTGGGTCCCTGCACTTACCTAAGCAGGTGCTTAGTCAGCTGAGCTATCTTGCCATCCCATGAACAAATATTTTTAAACGGAATTTTCCAACAAATTTTAGTCATTCATTTTAGGTAAAATAAATGTGTGTAATCTGTTTTTCTGTTTCATAAAAATATTATCACTTACTTCATATTTATTATACAAATAGACAAGGAAGTGAAAAAAATCACCTGCAAAAAATCACTTGTTAATCAGTATTACCATTCAGCTACATTTTTTTCCCTAGGCATATAACCATTTAATTTTTTTTATTAACATGGATCACATTGCAAGTATAATATTATACCCTCTTTTCTCACTTAACAACTGTCAAAAACATCTTATTTGACTGCATTCATTTCACAAAATGAATGTCACAATTTATTTAAATACATCTCATTTTTTGACATTTTAGGTTGAAGCTGTTTCACTACTGCAGAACCTTCAGTGAGGAACTTTATATGTAAATCTGGAGTATCTCTTGCCCTTTCTCCTTTCTGCTCTTGGCCCTCCTTAAAAACCTGTGCTTCTTCCCTTGACCCTTAACTCAGTGAATTCCATAGGGCTTGAAAATGGGCCTTCTCATTTGTCTATGTGCCTCCAAACCATGTTCCCTGTACCCCAGCATTAAAATACCACCTATTGGTTCTCCTATGTAGACATCCAGCCCCACATCTCTCTTCTAACCTGAAGACCTACATATTCAATAATCTGCTTGTTACTTCCACTTGTATATTTTATTCCATATCAAAGAATGTCCAAAAACAATTCAACATATTTACTTCTTCTCTACTAAAGCCTTCTCGTTATTGTCTCTTTCAGTAAAGTGACACATTTCCACTGAGTTCCTTATAATGCAGCCTGGAGCAGGCATTCCCTTTGTCCCACACCAGGACCTATTGATGCTGCATCCTAAGTGCCTTTCTGATTTCAATTTTTCTCCATCCCAGCCTCTTTCTGGGACTGCTGTGTGCACTCTCTACTGTATTCTCCCCACCTCTGCCCAGCTCTGTCCTTCTAGCTTTTCTCTTCTACACCACGCAGAACATTTCTAAAAATTCCGTCTGCTTTCTCAACCCATGAGTGGCTGTGGGGCTGAGAATCTTAATGGCAAGTCATCCTCACCCCCTCTCCTTGCTCTAAACTGGTAATTTCCTTTCAGTTACTTGAATGTGCTAAGTTTCTTCCAGCCTCAAATCTTTCTTCAGTCTATTTCTTCTCCCTGTGGCACCCGTCCCTTCCTCTTCAGCTGGTCAACCCACATGCTACCTCTTGCTACATCAACAGCACAGAAGTCCACTTCAGTGGTACTTAGTATAATTTTTTTAATTGGGTAGTATTGTTTTTCCTTGAAATGTTTCTTCACTAAATAAATTTTTATTCTAGATGAAGAGTGTTTTTCTCTACCACAGCTTCATTCAACACAGGTAATAGGTGCTTACTAAATATTGTTTAATAAGAGGAAATAGGGTAAAACTGTAGAGATTTTAAAATCAAGGAAAGTCAGATTTTAATAATCAAGTAGCATTGCAGAAAAGTTTGTGTACATCAGTTTACAAACACACCAAAAGTAATTGAAAGTGTTCTTCTGATTATACCTAACATTAGTATGGTTTTAAATAATCTTTAAATATTTTGACAGGAAAAAAACTTACCTCATTTCAATTGAAATTGTGTTTCTTTGGTTACTTGTAAAGCTGAATATTTTTCACCCATTAACAGCTCCTCATATATTTTTGTATGACATTTAAAATTCATGACACACTGCTTTCATTGACCCGTCTTTGTTGGGATAACGTAGAACTTTAATTTACAAAACAATGCCACAAAACCTGTTTAAATTCTTCTGAGGAGCTGGACAGATTTGGACAAATGACCCTGATGCCTGAAGTTTATGCACAGTCACTGCTCAGTCCTCTTCCTGTGAATGGCCACATAACTCATTAGATCAACGGGGAAATTTTTGAGAGTGAGAACACTGTAATCTATAGCAAAACAAGTATAAACCGGGCCAATCCACAAACCAAGATGTATGACATCTTAACTCCTGTTTCCATGCAAACCTAGAATGCCGGGGATCTAAAGCACAGGTCCAGGTGGTAATCCAGTGATGAATTAAGGATGAATCTTGCTTTTTTGTCTTGAATTTTATTTGGATGTGTTTGTGCTGGGCTACTCAGTGCCTCAGGGATTCAGCCCTGGCGCGCCTTGTCACCCCAGTGCCCACTTCACTCATCTGCCTGAGCCTTGGAGGCATCTGATTATGGCCTAGACCCAGCCAAGTCTACTGGGTGAATCCACTCCCGTCCCACCATGCTGCTTGCATTCCTTCTGCTTGCATTGTACTGACAATGTCAGCTGCTATCTCTATGTTTTATAATGCTTCCAAAGTTATGTCAGGAAGTTACCAAAACAGTTTTTACTTCCTACAGCATCTTATGAAGTCATTCTTCTCTGACAAGTGTAACACACAGTGAAAGGCATGCAAGTGCTGGTGTAGCTCCTGTTTCCAGGTCCTGTGTGTAAGGGACTCAAGGCCTATCACTTACGACACTTCCCCAAACTCCTGCAGCAAGTGCACCTAGAAACTTCCCAGCTTTTCCTAAATGCCTTTTTTATGTAATCTATGCCCCTCAATAAAACTCAAAAAAAAAAAAAAAATTCAGGTTTGCTTATAGAATTGCATTTTCAAGAAATATAATCAATTTCAAGAACCCATAAAATGATGTCAGGAAACTTCTGTAAAAAGAAAGAATAGTTTAGCAGTTTGTCATTGCCATCCAGTCTGAAGTATAACTTTATTAGAAAAAGAGCAGCAGGATCCCTCTCCCAATTTTGTCTGAAAAGAGTAAATTTCCTACAGTGGAGTCCTAGTAGAGCCTCTGTATGCTGTTGTGCTTATTGTGCACTGCACAATTCCAAAGGGCACTATTCACATTGCCATCTATGTGAATGATGCCAAATGGTCTCTTTTGGCAAGAACCTACTTGTGCAGTCCTGGCACTGTACAGGGCACAGTCTGTGTGGCCATATGCTGAGGACCTGACTGACTCTTTATGTGACTTTTGTCTGGTAAAAAGACTATCCCTGTACTGAGAGAGGGCTGCTTCATTTATCAGTGTCTACAGATTGTTCACAGTAATCACTGCAAGCCTACATTCACCTAATTTCCATAAGCTCAGTAGTATCATCAAGCCAGGTGTTCTGTTTCAGATTTGGAAAACAGGACACTGGGGCTGTCTTTTAACTGCTATGTTATCTAGGTTCTGTCATTTCATTTTTATTTAGGAAAACATAGGAAATAAATACAATCTCATGGTTTGTATTTTTATTCTAGAGAATACAGACCTTGAAGATTTCAGTATAGTTGTCAATAAAAGAAAAGCACATTAAGTATATCTACACATAGAGAGTAGTAAGTTAAGAATAATCTATTATCTCTGAGAAATAAAGGTGAATTATCACATACCCAAGAATGGCCTACTTGCCTAATGACATAGTATGGATATGTTCTTACTATATTTTTCATAGTTTTTAGGGTAGTTTGTTAGAGACAGGGATGGAAACAAGGCCTAGATGTCCTATATCTAGGACACTTCACCCCACAGTGCTGTTAAATATTCCCACATAGTTACAAGCAGGTGATAAAATGGCAAAGCATCTGTGTACAGCATGTGATGTGCATGTAATTTATGTAATAAAGATGAAATACAAACCCTTTGCCAGCCATTTCTGTATTACTCTAAATGTCCCAATGTAAAGAAGGTTCAGTGTCAGGGCTAATAATTTCAAAATTAGTTTGGGAATCTTGCAAATAAGTCTTTCCATACCTATTCATACTCCTCATGACTCATGCATTTCAATCACATCCTTTCTCAAGTGCTTCCTGTACAGATTAAAATCCTATAAATAGAAGTGATCCCTTAGGAACACATCTTCTTGTCCCTGGCCTTTGGACATGAATCTAGTCTCCTATCCATGGTAAAAAATGAAAGCTCTAACCTCATGGTGGCCACAAAGGATTTATCTGAGGAAGAATTTAGCACATACAGTCCTAACAATGTAAAATTTCATGTTCTGAAGTGTCTATACTCTTCCTTTATACAATGAAACCTCCCACTTTGTTAAATATTGCTGAACTTGGTGGCAGCTCAGGAGGTCAAACATATGTGAGCAGAGAGCAGCTGTTCGTACCAGCTGCCTTCCTCTCTGCATAGACATAAATCCTGCCCTACGAGTTTCTGCTGGGCAGGGGACTAAGACCTACTTTGAGGTAACTACAAGAACTTTTCTAACATTTTTGCTTGGTAAACTCCTCTACAGTCAGGTGAATCAAGGGATACCAAACTTTTAGCTGAATGAGTAAGAGTAAGAATTCTGATTTCAAGCCAGGTTCAAATCCTAACTCTGCACCTACCTACCAATGCTTTTGATAATGACATACACCTTAGTCACTTTCCTACTTGCTGAGACAAAAATACTCTGTATCCACAACTGAAAGGAGGAGAGCTTATTTTGGCTCACTTGTTTTAGCCCAGTCTTAGGCAGGAAGGCATGGTGGAGGAATGCAGCAGACAAAGGCTGCTCAGGGGAGGGTGGGCTGATAGAGAAGAGCTGAGTAGGCCCGTAAACCTTGCAGGCCATTCCTCTAGTAACCTTCCTCTTCTGAGCTTACCTCCTTCCTAACAAGTTAACTGGAAGCCTACTTAGGAGTACACTTAATTTTCTTGTCCAAGGCCAACTTACTTCCAAGTGGGGACAAAGCCAGTTTCTTCATGGGGTTTTTGAGGGTTAGGTGTGTTAGACAGTGTTAATAATTCTAGCAACAAATATTTATTAACTTCTTATTGCATTCATATCCCTACCCTTGAGGGAATTTATTTCTATTGTTGTTTTTACACTGAAACATAAGGGTTGTACAGTCAATAGTAAGGTGGGCCTCATTTTGAATGAATTAGAATCAACTTTTATAAATTAAGAGTTTTACAAAACTTTTTCAGTTCCATGTATTTTTGTACATATGTGTGGCCTGGGTCTTACTATAAAATGTACTTCTTATTGTGAGTTTAGTAAAGAAGATAAATGATAAAATAACAGTCTTAATGTAGTTTGTGATAACTGCAGTGTCATGGGCACATGGATAGGTCATCTGAGGCAGAAGGTGGGGACAGAGAATCAGCCAAGCCTTCCAGGAGGAAGTGACATTTAAGCTGAGATTTAAAGGATGAGGAAAACTCTCCCAAAAGGAGTTGGTGGTAGGAGGCAGTTCCTTTAAGGGCTATGTGGAGCGCTTTGGGGACAGCTGGGAGACACTTAGTGGTAATGTAGTGCCTTTCAGGAAGGTCTCTGTATTTCAGTGTATGCACGGTGACTGAGAAGGGAAAGTGCTGGAACAGGAGGGGTTTTGGATGATTCTGACTTGTTTCACACCTCTGATGTCTAATTTACAAAGACTTCAAGGGACAAATCAAAGTTAACTCTAAACTCTAACTTATGAAAACACTGTCATAAATAGGAAGGCAATGCCTTTCCATCACTTTGCAAATCATCTCTCCATCCTGCTGGACATAACAGTCAGCCTAGGAGTTGGCAGCGCTTCCTGTTCCAAAGTAGGAGTGCTCTTGGCAGGAGATAGAAGGCTGGAAACAGAATGGAAACTGGGCTAGCCAAGCACCTTGCATGAGGAGAAGAGGAAGGGGAACCTGGGTACTTTCTCTTGTAATCCAGAATATCTGGACAGAAAATAATGTAAAAGACAACTCAAAGATGTTTATATTTGGCTTTGAAATGCCATGCATTTTTGGCAGTGAATTTACCTTGCCAAATGTTTTTCTTAGGTCATATTTTGTATTTCCTGAACATAGACCAGCTGGACAGCAGGGGGATAAGCTGGTGCCCAAGGGGAAGTGTTGGTGAGTGGCTGGGGAGGACCTAATATTTTAAAACTGAGCCAACACTGGAAGTCTCCTTTGTCATTTCAGTTGATCAATATTTATGTGTCTACCAGCAAAATGCCACACGGCAGTGTGCATTTACTGACCTAAGCCTTGCCATCTTACTTGGTAGCTTGAAAAATGGCTATCTAGTTCCCAGCACCTATCCCCACATCACCATATACTCCACAGAGCTACCTTTACACCTCAGGGTGGCAGCCAGGGGTTCACAGCAATCTCAAAATTAAATCATATTTGGAGCACAAGGCAGTCTGTTTACTGATGTTCGTGTTAAATGTACCTTAAGGCACAATGGGTCCTTTTTACAGAAGGGCTGCCAGATCAGAAGGCCCTTTTCCTGCTACTCATAAGATGGCTTCTTACAAATTAAAATATTAAACTCTCTGCCTCAGGCCTACCTAAAAAGGAAGACATCGGGCTTCCCAGGAATAACTAAAACAAAGGGTTTCTGCAATCAAGACCCTAGATTAGTTAGGGTGGCAGTCTCTCCCTACTAAAGAATCCCAAGCATCCCCCAGTTCCTTCATCTGGACTATGCCAAGCCAGGGTAGGAGCCTGGTCCAGGCTGGATTTTACCAGAGTAACTAGTAGAAGGCCTGAATCTGGAAGTTCAGGAAAATTGGGTTTCTCTAATTCCCTGTAGAATTAAGTGCTCTTTTTCATTATCACTGAAAGGAGGGTAGTTCCTAATTTCCTAGTTTTTACATGATTCGAGCTTGTACACGAGACATTCTTAATCCTTAAAGGTACCCCGTGACCCACATGCAATTTTCCAACTGCTGGTATCTTTCATTTAATCAAACCTCTGTTCTATAGAGAAGAACTACCAAACTCAGGGAGCCAGGTGTGTTTCATGAAAAATTCGAGGAAGCAAACTTGCAGCTGAGGGGGTTTTGGGAGGCCCCAAATCTACCTTGAGGATCCTGCCCCACCCCAGTGCTACTTTTCACTTATCCCTCTAGGCCTTATCCACACACCTCGCTGAGATCATCCTCAGCAGGCAGTCAGGAGGGGAAAAAAAGAAAAGCTAAAGCAACAGGTTCCACCCACAGCCTGAACTTAGAGGGGCTCTGGCAGCCAGCGACTGGAGTCAGGCGGTGGGCGGGGAGGAAGCCGCAAGGAGGAAGGTGGAAGGGAAATGCGGGTGTCACACCGCGGAGCTCACGTCACTGGAGCTCATACAAGAGCCGTTAATTTGCGAGGAAAGGGGGTCCTCTCCAGGGCCACTAGGGGACTTCCCAGCGGATTCGGAAGCGCCAGGCCCACGCTTCGGGATGCGGCGAGGAGGCTTCCGCCGGTGACAAGTCCTGCGGAGAGGCCTTGAGGGGTGCCCCAGAAACCCGAATGTCTGAGGGTGAAAATGCACCCTTCTCCCAGCTCGCCCCTTACTCGTGGCACCTTCTGCGCCCCTAACGCCCAGCGTCCTCTTCCCTTCGGCCTTTCCAGAGCCCCTCCGGTCTCTTTCCAACTGGCCCCCGGCTCCAGCCTGTGGCGGAGAAAGCCAGGAGAGCGGACTGCGCCGCGCCCGCAGCCTCTGGGCATGCTCGGTGGCGGGCCGGCTCCGCCGCCGGGAGGGCGCGTCCTTCCTCCCCCGGGCGGCGGCGGAGCCTGCGGCGACGGTCGCCGCGCCCCGGCCCGGCCCACCTTTGGGGGAGGCGGGGGGAGCACCGGGCCCGGACATCCCGGGCGTTTGGGCAGCCGGAGGGAGAAGCAAGGAGGTCAAAGTGAGTGCTCCGCCGCCGGCGGTTCCTCAGAAAGTAGAGCTGGGCTCGCGCAGCCCGGGCTCCGGGCGCGGGCGGGAGGGGCGGGGCGCGGCCAGGTGGGGGTGGTCTCGGCGCCCCGGGCGCGGTGCGGATTAGTAGCCGCCCACTGCGTCCTCGGCCCGCCCCCCGGGAATTAGAATTCCGTGAGAAAGTGTCTGGTTCAGGGAGAATCCTCGGGGCTGAGTGCAGGGGGGCGACTGGCGCAAAATGGTTACAACAAAGTCCGCGTGCGCCCCGAGGTTTCTCGTAGGAAAAGTGTGCCCCGGGGTCTGGGCGCCCCTTTGCTAAATGTGAGGGTTAGTAACTCGGAGGCGGTGCGGTAGGCGGGGGGAGAAGGGCGCTCGCGGGAAGCTTTGGCCGGCGCCGCTCTCGCGCCCGGGCCTCCTGGGGGCGCACTGGGGGCCGGCGGTGGTGGTGGCTGTGGCGGTGGCGGTGGCGGTGGCGGGAGCGGGGCGGGTGCGGCGGGCTCGGCCGCAGCTCACTCTCTGCCTCCTCCCCCAGGACTACCGAGAGGATGGGATGGATCTAGGCAGTGACGCCGGCAGTAGCAGCAGCAGCCGCGCCAGTTCACAGTCCAACTCCACGAAAGTGACCCCCTGCTCCGAGTGCAAATCCTCATCGTCGCCGGGGGGCAGCCTGGACTTGGTGTCTGCCCTGGAGGACTATGAGGAGGCTTTTCCGGGCTACCAGAAGAAGGTGATTGATGAATGGGCGCCAGAGGAGGAGGAAGAGGAGGACGAGCGAGGGTGCCAGGATGACCGGTGTCCGGCTCCAGGGCCTGGGGACGTGAGTGCCAGGACCGGCGGCGGCGGCCGGGGCAGGAGCACCACTGCGACCATGCCGCCCCCGATGCCCAACGGCAACCTCCACTCGCACGACCTCCAGGACCTCAGGCACAATGGCAATGTATTGCTCCCTGGCCGGCTAAGCGGTACCCGGGTGCCCCGCCGGGCAACCCAGAAGCCCCAGCCGGCGGTGAGTCGGTACGGCAGCCGGGGCCCGGCGGCTGGGGGGCTCTGCCTCCAACCCCCAGACGGCGGGACTTGCGTCCCAGAAGAGCCCCCCGCACCTCCTATGGACTGGGAGGCATTAGAGAAGCATCTTGCCGGGCTGCAGTTCCGGGAGCAGGAGGTGCGAAACCAGAGCCAGGCGAGGACCAACTCCACCTCCGTAAGTTGGCAAGGGTGCGTGCCCACGCCGCACACTCTTACACACCCAGCGCGCAGCCCGCACACCCCTTTCTCCGCGCTTCAGCCCGCCCGCCTGCGGCCCCATTCATCCTCCTCCGAGGGTGGGGGCTGGGCCGAGAAATCTGCCTTCTGCTCCCTTGGGGTTCGGGTGCTCTGTCTGAGCGCTGTCTGGGTTTACGAGATGGGCGGAGAGGAGGGAGGGGCAGCCAGAGGGCAGCGGAAAGTGGGCTAGAGGAACCGGCGACTCATTTTGTTGGAATTACTTATGGAGACGAGGTTGTTAGTCACTTCCCTGAAAATAAACCCGGAGAGATTCTGGCACCGATCCTAGAGCCTGTGGGGCATACTGCAAGCCGTAATAGTTGTGGCTTTGTCAATCGTGGTCGGTCTCCCTTCGTTACCACTCGTGTTTCGCCCATGGGTATCCTGCCTGTGCGTGGCACACCGTCATCCACCCACACATTTGCCCTAGCAGAAGGGTTCTATCTCGTATTTAAACCGAGGCTCCCATATATGGATGGGTTGACTGCCCTCTTCTAGACTTTCTTCCTTTCTGAAACTGGAGCTATTGTTGACCTGGGGGAAAGGGTGAATTGAATGCCAGGATGAGGGAGGAGTTCTTGCCTGGGTATCCTGACTCATTCCCTCTCCGGTGAATCCCTCCTTGTTTTGATAAAGGAACTGCTTACGGTTCCTTACCGGAGGCTACTGCCTCAATTCGGGAGAGCCAGACTGGGAGGAGTGCTAGGGCGGAGAAGAGGGAGGGAGAGGAGGAGGGCCGCATCTATAATTGGCTCTGGCAGGTTCACACTTGTCTCAACATCTTTTTTGCCCCTGAGAGGAGAGCAGATAAATGACTTAGAAGAAAAGCATCAGCAATGTAGCTCTGCTATTCATCATTGTTTTGAGATAAGCAACAGTTGTAATTTGAAATCATTAATGATGTCCCTAAATAGGGCTGAAGGGCACAGTTTTTAAATGAGTTTCTTTCTGCGTGTGGCAGCTGTGTGGCAGTGTGGGAAAATGCTTGCCTTGGACGTGTAATTTTTTGAGTCCAGGGCCCTGGGGCTGCTGGAAATTGGGTGCATGCACTTCTGACTCTAGGCATGAGGATGGTAGTTGCGATTCGAATGGCTCCTATTAGAGAGGGCCCTCAGTTGACAGAGTCCACTGTTAATATCCTACTGGTTTTAATCCCAGGTGGTTTAAAACTTTACTGTGACCACTAACAGACATGGAATCACTCCACTAAAATGCATAATATTTTATGTAGCTTACAATAGAAAATATCCTTTTCTCAGAGCTTGAGAAAAATACCTTATTAAGCTCAGTAGGTTGAGAAATGACTTGAAGATAAATAGGAGGTTTGTTTACTATTGCATGAAACTTCTACATTTCAATATAATATAATAATTGTATATACCCAAACAGTTCAGGTTCATTGATGGTAACCTGCTTAAAGTTAAACAATAAAATTTTATTGTGCACCCTGGGTTATGTGTCCATACCAGGTATGGTTACCAATGTTGTAATGACAAATCTGTCCACATGGAGCTCAACTTCTGGTGAGAGGAGTTAGAAAGGCAGACTGCCCCTGCCAGGCGTGGTGGTGCAGGCCTGTAATCCCAGCTCTCAGGAGGCTGAGGCAGGAGGATTGTTGGTGAGTTCTTTCCTGGAAACTTACTAGTCACTTGCTTACCTGGCAGTCCCCTCTACCACACTCACAATGGGCATTCAGAAACCTTTATTTGTTGGACCATCTCTCAAGACAAATTGTTTAGTTCTTTAATTTTGATCTCTGAAATTTAGGCAGGAGAACCGGGATCTTGCCTTTCACTTGCTGTGATTCAGTGCCTAGGGGCAATGCCTGGCCTGTAGTGGGTTCTCAAACATCCAAAGAAGGAAGACCTCATCACATGACCAGAACATCCCAGTCCTAATCCAGCCCCATTGTTTCACAGTTGAGGAAAGGGATGTCCCAAGAGGTTAAGTAGTTTACTTAAGATCCCAATGAAAAACCAATGAAAGGAGATTTGAATTTTCTTCGGAGACAGGAGTAGAGTTTTTATTCATTGAATGTTTAAAATAATTTGAAATAAAATGATAGAAGGTGCCCATGTTCCCAAGTTAAAGGATTTCCTTATGGCAAGTCTTTTCATGCACAGCCTTAGCGTTAAGAACAGAAGTAAACTTGAAATCCTATTACTTAGGAGTCTATTCTCAACAGTTAGGGCTTGTTTTGTCTGCATGGCACAGCATTAGTTCTGCAATACAATGTCAGGGTTCCTGCCGCTGTGTTCTCCTGCCTATCAACTGCCATGGTACACCCAGGAGGAAGACAAAGATCTCAGAAATGTGTGCATGCTTGGCTGATCCTGATTCTGGGAAGATTTAAGAACAAATTTAAAACGTGTAGGAAAAACTTTGAATCATAACTTCATGAAGGGGTTAGGTAACTAATGATTCCCTTGGTGCCCTTGAAGGAGGATGAACTCAGGTGGTGCCAGATGTTTTGCTGTGAGAGCTGAGAGGGTTCTGAGGAGTGTGGAAGGAAGTACTGTCTGCTGACTTAGAAGTAAGCCACCTGCGTGACCTCTGGTGGTCTGATCCAGGGTAGCAATTTTACATTGCTCCACTGCCATGTGCCCTACAGCTCACCTTGTTCCTTGGACTGGATTCTACCCAACAACCAAAAATACTTCCAGAAGTGCCTTTCTCCAGCCTCTGCCTGAATGGTGTCCTGGCCAGGCCTTCCTTCTGTGTGTGAACACTTTTCGTGAACTCAAGGGCCAGCTACAAAGGAAGAGCTGTTCTGGATAATAGCACTTTTGGTGTAGTATGGAGACCCTGTTCTGATAAGTTCATGTTCATCTTAAGTCCTCACCTCCCTCCTGCTTTGACTCTGGTGAATAGAACAGATAATCCTGAGGGAAACCAGGAGCTTATCCAGTTCCTTCTTTTGAGAACAGGCCCATGCAGTAGGCTTTCCTCTCCTGTATCTCCAGAGCCTTAGGTTATAAGTGCACCACTCTTTCTTCTAGTTAGGAGCCCTTTTTGAGCCCTTCACTAGGTAGTAGGGAGGACACAATAGCTTCCTTTTCATAATAGAATATAATTTCACTTCTTTTTCTCCTTGATTTTTCCATGAGCGTTTCTTATCCCAACTTTTGATGCTTTTCTTTATTTTTAAATTATTTATTCATTTATTTAATTTTTTAAGACAGGATCTTGCCATATAGTTCAGGCTGGCCTTAAACTCACCATGTAGCCCAGGCTGGTTTCAAACTCATGGCCAACTTGCTGCTTCAGCCTCCCAAGTACTGGAATTATAGGCATGTACCAGTATCATATAGTAAACATATAATCAGGTGCATGTACTTAAAACATACAATTTGATGAGTTTTGACACATGCGTAAGTCATATGAATAATATGTGTATGAGTTATGGTACACCTACAAAAAAATCACCAAAATCAGGAGAGTGCACATATATGTTATATCCAAAAGTATCTTTGTGCCTCTTTGTAATAGGTTTCCCTGGGCAACCACTGAGCTGATGTTTATGCTACAGAGTAGCTTACATTTTCTAAAATTAACATTATTGGAATCATATATTAGATCTATTCTATTGTGTATATCATAGCTCATTCCTTTTTATTTCTGACCAGTGTTCCATTTTATGGATATACTCAAGTCACCTGTTGGTAGAACTCTGAATGCTCATGTACAAGTACTTGTGTGGATCTGCTTTTTCAATAAGATAAATACCTATAGGTAGAATGGTTTGCATAGTTGGCATGAGCATGGCTTTGTAAAGCTGGCTAACTCTCTTCCAAAGAAGTAGTACTCTTACACATAGTCACAGCCCTAACCACAACCTGGGTTTTCCCTTCTAACAGTCGCTCTGTCCCATCTAAATCCTTAGGGTTTTCCAGTATGACTCTGTTCAAGTTCCTGAGAGGGCTGGTCCTCTCTCTCTTAAGGGAGAACAACAACAAAGAATCAGTGCGATTTGATGTCACATCCAACCAGAGTCTTACAGTTTTGTTCTAAAAAGGAAATGAGTCATCTAAAAGTAGAATTCTCATTGTTGACTTGGCCCATTTTGAAGTGCTTTTTTCTTTTGTCCCTGTGATAAATGTATTTCCTCATTTAGTGAAAAGATATGAATAATTTTAATTGATGTGCTAATTGAAAGCAAGTTTGTCTGTTGAAGTTATTTCCAAAGTACTTAAAAATAATGTCTTTTTATTTGCTTATACTATTAGCTAGTAGCCAACTTAAAATTACCTACATTTTTTCCTGTAATAGTACTAATTACAGGTTATTTTCTGATTTTTTTTTTTTTTTCAGGTAATCAGTGCAGCAGAGAAACATGCAGAAGGAAAAAGGGAAAGGGGCTTTATTTTCTTTGAGTACACAGAATTTGGGGAAGATAGGAAATTCTCTGGGTTAGACAATGGGAGGCTGAGGCTTTTTATGGCCTTTTGCCAGGGGAGGGATTTGAAGGGGATGTTTAGATATACCTGAAGGAGCTGATTGGGGCCTTCCCTGAGGCAGCAGAAGGGTGGAAGTAAATTATGTCCTGGGCTGAGTTGGAGAAGAAGGGAGGTGGTTTTGGGAAGATGGACTTTTGTTTTAAGGGCATTGGCCATATTAGATGACCACCATAATCATTTCAGCAATTCTCACTGGGGTCAGAACCTATCATATTCATTCTATTATTCTGTAAAAAGTACAGCTGAGTTACATACATCCTCCTGAGAATGACACTTTAGTAGTAGCTTGAATGGCTGAGGAGTTTGTTTCCTCAGGTAACTTGGGCTATATTTAAATCACATGAGCTCTTGTTTTTGTAGACAGAATTAAGATGTCTTTATTATTCCTAAAATATAGTAAAGCTTGTGAGTTCGGTAAGTTTCATGATTCTGTGCAGCATTGGAAGCATACGGTGGTATCACTTCTATTACAGAGCATGCTTCCTGACAGAGCTAAAGTAATTTTCCCTTTGCTACAACTAGAAATTATTGGGACTAATGCATTCTGTGCTTTGACTTTACTTTGAAAGTATACTAGTACTATAGTCAGTTTTTTTGCTGCTTTTCTAATGAATGTTGATTTTCACTTAAGGGCCTCAGAAGTTGCTCTGTGCATTAGCATGTCTTCAAGACTTCAAAGAAAAGTGGTTGCATTTTTAAAAATTAGGTTGCTAGACCTGGGGTTTCAGCTCAGTTATAAGGCACTTGCCTAGCATGCTCAGGGCTCTGGGTTTGATCTGCAGCACTGAAAGAGAAAGTAGGGGAGAAAGAAGACAGGAGAGAGAAGAAAGAAGAGAGGGAAAAGGAAAAAGAGAAGCTAGCTTTTTAAACATATGTTATTCCTTCCGAGGCTGTGTGCTCACATGCGTTAAAAGTTACCACTGGCTGGTTCACCATACTATTATAGAAGCACTTTGTGAACTGTTGCAATTGGACTAAGCGAAATCTCTGCCTAATGGTTGGCTTGCAACTAGTGGACCTTAAATATACTTAGGAAAAATTTGAGAATTCAGATCTGAACATCATATGCAGGCATTCTCATCACACACTTGTTGAGCTCTTGCACATGTTACTACTGGCACCGTGTCATCTTTCTTCACCCCGCCTGGCCTGGCCTTCCAGAGTGCTTCCAACTCCAGATCCTTGCCTGGATGGCCTCGGTACCTAGCAATTGGGAAGCCCCAGCAGCATGAGCTCTGTGCTCAGTCTTAGACAGGCTGCGTGCTGTCTGTTGCTTCCCCAAAGGCACCCACTGAGGAGCTCACCTCTCATCAGCTAAGCTCGGAGGAGCCTCTCTGTCTCTGAATTTATTCCACTTGTATATATTTACTACTCATACTTGGGTTTTAAAAGGTTTTCAGATTGTTACCATATTTGATCCTCATGCCAAACCAGAAAGTTGGACAAGGCAGTGAATATTTCTGTTTTGCAAGGCAGTGAATATTCCTGTTTTAGAGATGAGAAAACTGAAACCCAAGGACTTTTCTAATTTAGTCTCATGTTTAACAAAAGTCCTATCAGACCACATATATCCACCAGGCTTTCAGTGACATAGCCTGTGCTGCCTCTTATTCTAAGCTATCTTCTCTTGGGGGTCTCTTATCCCTGCAACTATTTAAATTCTTTCTCCCTCTAGCATTCCCCGACCCACCTCCCACTCAAACACTACAGGCTCACTAGCATTCCTGAAGAGCAGATTATCTGATGAATGTTTGTTATCTAGCAGGTTAATGCATTTGTACCTGTATTAGCATTTAACTCTTAACTGACTCAAAGCTGCTACTCTATGTACTTTCTTTTTAGTGCTCCTAATAGTAATTCTAAGTCTCCTGAAAGCTAATACAAGCTCTGATATTATTGCATATTAAAATAAATGGTTGGTTTTTACTCTTGTATCTTTGCCACTGAAGAATTGGATGGTTTTATTTTTTACTTTTGAAATTCAGTCCAGTGTTTTTAGCAAAACAAGCTGTTCCACATTCTTTTCCTCAGCTGTTTGTATTCTTTGAGCTGTTAGGACAGATGACAGTCTCTCCTATCAGTTACTTGGAGACTGTTTTGCACCAAACTTCTCTGAAAAGTCAAGTTGTCTGATATGCAATTAAACATTTTCCATAGAAAAGTAATCGGAGTTACAGATACAAAGAATCTGAGAAGCCGGGATATAGCTTAGTGGCCTAGTGCTTGCCTAGCAAGCACAAGGGCCTGAGTTCTGTTCCCAGTACCAAAAAAAAGAACCTGCGTGGTGGCGCATGCCTGTAACCCCAGCACTCGGGAGGCTGAGGCAGGAGGATTGTTGTGAGTTCGAGACCAGCCTGAGCTACAAAGTGAGCTGAAGGCCAGCCTGAGCTGCATAGTGAGACCCTGCCTCAAAAAAGACAAAAAAAAAAAAAAAAAAAAAAGGAACCTGAGAAATCAGCTCAGTAAAGCTACTATTTTCAGAAGAAGAAACTGAGGTCTATGGCGTTAATCATCTTAATCCATTTTTTTCATCCCAGGTTTGATCTAGCCTCCAGTCATGCATAAATAACTCCACTCACATCTCCCGAGTCCCTCAGTAAGAGTCCCTCATTTTACTGAATTCCATGTCTACTCCTGACCCCACCTGTCTACTTAAAAAAAAAAAAAAAATGTTTCCAAAGTTTTTTTGGAGGAGAGATCCACACAATCTTTCAACATTGGCAATAGATTCTAATTCTCATCATTGATAGTTAAGTGTTCTTCTGTTTATACTTGAGAAATATGTACTTGTCCCAGAATGTTCTCCAGTGCCCTCCCTGGATTGATGATTTTTTCCCAGGTGTGAACACTTTATCTAATTGTGCTCACTCCTTTGTAGCACTGGGTCCTGTCCTGGGCACATAGTGTTCTCCTCTTATGGGGCCCAGTGAGAATGGAACTTAAAGGCACCACCAGAGTTCTAGGAGGTTGATGAGGGAGCAGTTAGATTCAGGGCCACCTTTGTGCATATCATTTGTACTTACCAGACAGGGGTATAAGGAGTGCCTGGTCCAGAGAGCCAGAGGAGAGAAAATCTCTTTGTGGCTATCCCATAAGTAGAGACAAATTTTGTTCTGTCTAGACAGAGTTTTCAGTGAATATTGTTATAAGCCAAAAAAAGGAAAAATGAAACCAAGAAAAAGCTAGAAAAAAATAGTATTTGTAGGGTTTAGGAGCTTTTCATGAAATCATCTAAATTGAGATACTTGGCTTACAGTACAGATAATAGCAAGAAATAGAAAAATGGACATAAGGAAGGGGAGATGTTTTTTGAGGTTTTATGTTCCTTGTGTGATGTTCCTAAGTTACCCAGTTAAGTCTGTTGGGCTGGCCCCTATGTAGTTAATTTTTGTCAGGTCAACGATGGTTGTAATAATCACCATCTCCTTGTAAAGGTTCAAGAGTCTTATTGTTTCAGATGCTATTGGTTGGTTAATTTGTTCTATTTTGCTTAGGTTTGGGCCGCAGCTACCTTTTTGAGGATTGCTATTTTCCTTATAGCTTGTTAAATAATTACACCAATAATTTTCTATCACCAATCTTTGTCTATTCTCATTCATGTGTGTACTTAATATCCTCTTCACCTCCTATTTTCACTCCTTATTTTTAATATTGTGTCATTTTAAATTATTATCAAGGGTCAGGGATATAGTTTATCAGCAGGGTGCCTACCTGGCAAGTACAAGGTCCTTAATTCAGTTCCTAGTATCAATAATAATAATAATAAATAAATATATCCCATTGTTAGAGTTTCTTTTTCTGCAAGTATAAGTAATTCAAAGAACATTTGTTTTGATCAGAAAATGCCCAGATGATAGAAATTAACTTGACTAATGTGTGTTCAGTCCCTGTTGATAATTTTTTAAAAGTACTGATAAACCTATTTTTTAGTTACCACTGACAGATAAGAGTAATATTAAAGTAAAACTTAGTGAAAAATAAAGAGATACCTATTTTTTTCAGTCTAGTTTTATATATCAAATTTTCTAACAATTGTTATTTGTATTATGTATTTTACTGATAATCCTGCATCTCCATTCAAATACTTTATATTTCTTTGTAATTGAACGTTTTTAGTGTTCCTGTCATCAGCAATATCATGTTCATCCTTTTCTGTCTTCTAAGTGCCTTATCTTACTATTTATGGTTCATGAAAGTGACTCTGAATCTTCCTTGGGATATTAGCATCGTCTATGAAAAAAGCTTCAGTGTTTATGGATTACGAGAAGCGCCACATTAGTCAGTAGCTGATTCCTGCAAGTTCGTCAGTTCAGATGAGTTTTCTTTCCCATGTTTTAATGAAGATGATTGATCCCTTCAGGACTCTTCCTTAAAATAATGTTTCAGTTATTCACCAACTTGTGTAGATTTCGTGGTTGTTGCTGTTGAACAATATTGCAAAAAGCTTCTCTAAAGAAAGTGTAGGGATTTTCCAGGTGCCAGGACAGGGATGTTCAGATGGAAGGAATTGGTTTTCAGTGTGCTCTGAGACGATAGAGCGGAGCGCGCCCCCTCTGCAGCCTTCTTGCTAGGCCTCTGGACAGTGGACATTCCGGTGGGCACACAGTAGCTGACAGGGCCCTGTCGTTACTCTCAGCCCAGCATAACCATTGCTTCCTGTCAGCTTTTTCCTTCACTACCACGCAGGTAGTCTGTGCAGAGAACCAATTCAAAGTCCTTAAGAAAATGGCATGGCTGTGTCAGGCCCCTCTGGTGGCCAGGACCCCCTGCCATGCCCTCTTATACACTGACTGAGCATGGAGAACCTGGCGAGCTCTGCCTGCTTCCAGGGCTGTGGGCATGAAAGGAACAAAGCAACAGGTGACTCTTCCCAGCTGTGACCCTCTTGCAGCTCACTTCTTCTTCCTCTTTGTCAGCCATATATGGCAAGAACTTTGCTTTCTGAAAAATGTTTAAAGGGAATGAGGTAATTTTCTCACAATTCCTAAGATCTCCAGCAATGCTATAAGTTTAAATTCGAAGTTAGAGTATTACAAAATAAAAACAAAACTTGAAGAGCTGTTGCTATATTCTATGTCAGGTAGCAGCATAGTAGTTTTTAGCTTTTTGCCCCACCAAAGAGAGCCTGGTGTTAAATTTATTTCAAAAATAAGAAGGCTCTGAACCTCTAGGAGACTAGTACAGTGTCTTCTTAGAAAAGAATCTTAAGGCTAATCTATATTCTTCTAAAAATAACATGTTTTCTAATAGTTTGAAGCCAATTTAGTCCCCTGTGTTTCTCTTTGTGGTATCAGCAGCTAAAAATTATCCTACTTATAAAACTTGCAGATAATTCTTTTCTTCGTGCAGTCTTACATAATTTTTTTTTCTTTTTTTTTTTTTTTTTTTTGTCTTTTTGAGACAGGGTCTCACTATGCAGCTCAGGCTGGCCTTAAGCTCACTTTGTAGCTCAGGCTGGTCTCAAACTCACAACAGTCCTCCTGCCTCAGCCTCCTGAGTGCTGGGATTATAGACATGCGCCACCATGCCCGGCTTACATAATCTTTAGTCCATTTTGACCTGGTCTCACATTTTATCCTGAGCAACTACATTTTAAATGCTCTTTTTTGTTTCTACAGTAAAATCAGTTCCATAAGGAATAAAAGAGCAGACCACTGGGATTTTATTTTTGAACACTTAAATTATATAACCAGTGATCTGTCAGAATTGTTATCCACCTTATAGTGGCCCCAGAATCTGACCCAAATAGCCTTTAAAAAGAATATCTCATTCTAGAACAGGTTTAGGAAGCAATAATTTTTAGACATTTTGAAACTATTTTCTTATAGAATAGTGACTTTAAATGTCAGGTTTATTTTTCTTGTGTGTCACGCAGAAACTCTCAACAAAGCAGTTGTATAGTTGTGTTTGTACCAACACAAGAGTAAGGCCCCAGCAGAAAGTCCATTGTGTTGGAAGCCACAGTATTGATAAACAATCAGTGTGAAATGTAGTATATTAGAATCACAGGGGTTTCAGGGCAAGCGTGGCCAACTCAGGTGCTCCCAGGGGCCATGAAGATGATCCATGAGGGGCACGGGCCAGGCCAGGAGAACCCTGGCCAGCTGGGGAGCTGTCCCTTGACAGCGGTTGCAGTTTGTAGCCAGCTGACTGAGTACCATGCCAGAACGTAGTGTCAGCATTCTGATACGTCAGGGGAAGGCGGGACCCAACTTTGTATGGGGAATAGCTTAATTGTTCAATATTGGCAAGAAATGATACGCACAGATAATTGTGACTGTCATAACAGATCTTTGCATCAGAACATGAATTCTAAGCTACCAGTTCTCACTCCCACTAACTTAACCCAGCATCCTCAGGAACCTGAGACCCAGAGAGGTTCAGTGATTTATGAGATGTGGGGCTGAGCTGTGGAAAGGTTGGCTAAGAGATCTGGTGAGATTCTAAAAGTGAGAGGTCTTCAAGAAGGAAAATACATGAAGTTGTACTGTTCTTATTTGTCGATCCAGTAGCTAGTTTTGTTCTTTTCAGTGGCTGAAATTAAAAATAATAGTATCAAGAGGCAAGAAATGAGATTACCCATCACACTGTTTCATTTAATGTTTATAGACATCCCATTACTTAGCATTTACTTTTCTTTTTCATCTTCAAAGCAGTTCAGAAATTGATTTTGTTATTTGGATTAAGGGAAATTTATCATAATTTATTTTTTAATTCTTTATTAATAATGGAAAGGGAAAACTTCTAAGAACAGATTATCTTACATGTACATACACACAGTCTCACATCTCAGCGTACGTCTGCGTCCTCAGTTTTCTCATGTGCTGCCACCTCATCTGAGACCATCTCATTCCTAGGGTGAGTATTGGTAAACGTTGATAAAACTTCTTTTCGGAGCCGGGGAGATGGCTCAGTGGAATAAGGTGCTTCTCTGGCAAGCAAAAGGGCCTGAGTTCAATCCCCGGTTCCACAAAAAAAAAAAAAAAAACAAACTTCACACCGAAGAATCTATTCCGACTTCTGTATTGCTGAGTCATACTGAGATTTTATTCGATGCAACTGTTACTGATACAATATGGAGGAGGGACTCTAAATTCCAATATAGAGATTGGAACTTTAGTTTCCTTATTATTAGCTTTAAGTAGAAGTCAATATAAATTTCCATGCCCACACACAATAGGCTTATATATTCATTTTGAAGACAGTATCCTCTCCCCTCCTTCAGCCAGGTTGCCCTGCCTAGACCTCTCTCTCAGGGAATTCTACAGCTGTCTGTCTCTGTGGAACAGCCAACTTTGGTCATGAAGGAACAAGAGAAGTGTGGATGGAGAGAAAAGCACACAGCCTAGGCATATGGTGAAGCTTCTCTAGTCAGGATAGAGGGAGTGAGGGCTCCTGTGGAAGCCAGCTCTGTGAGTGGACTGTGGGTAACCACTGATTGCCTCTGTTCTTTGCCTTCCCCACAGCCATGTTTTTATTTTTTTAGCTAGGAGCCAGCTCTTCAGCTTGGAGTTTATTTCTTCAAAGTTAAATTTCATATGGAAAATTTCAGAGGGCAGCTGTGGAACAAATGAGCCTTGGATGTGAAAGGGCCGGGTTACTCAATAATATGTTTGGAGATTTCACAGATTGGAAATAATATAGAAAGAATTTGAGATTCTTGCAGGAGTAGAAAGAGGGAGGTAAATTGGCACATCAGGTTTTTCAACACTTGTTGATTAATCAGATAATCAGAATGTCTTAAACTAAAGTATAAATAGATCCTCAGCATAGTTTGTTAGAAATAGGATGGCTCCATGATTTAGTGAATTCTCATAAGGAGGGTTCCTGGTTATTTACTCTCTGTCTTTGACTAAATCAGTGCTTTCTTAAGACTTGTTAACATTCTTTTACTAATTACATTTTGATGTGTTGCATATATGATATGTATATATGATAGTACTAATTTAACATTCCTTTCAGGAAAAATGAATGTTTTCTGGGCCAAAATGTTTTGAATGGGTGCTCCAAATTATATACCTCTTGAAGTTCTTTAGATACCTGCTCAGAAACAAGACCTAAGAACATTGCCGACAGTCTTAGACTCTTCTTCCAGTGGGGTCTGGGCATAGCACAAGTTACCATTCCTGATAGCTTCAGCTGTGTTTCAAGTGTGCTTTTTTTGTGTGTGCTTTTTGGTGGGAAGGTGATTACAAAAGGCCTATTCAGGTTTCTGAGAGCGCCTCCATCCTCCCTACCACCTGGCTTCCTGTAAGATTTTCAGGATAGTCAGAGTCCTGAAGAATCTGTGCCTTGAGGGACTGTGACTATAGCCTCGTTCCCACTCCTGCCCCGTACTTGGGTTTCTACTTGTTTCTGAAGAACCATTCCACTGCCCACCTCCTGTCAGTTCCATGGCTTTGTGTCAGTGATATTGGCTTTATTGTTTACAGGTTAGAAACCCTGATACTAGCAGCATTCTCCAGACTTAGGACTCAAATTCAAATCGTAACAGCTTGCAGGGCAATATCACTAAATAGAAATTTTCACTGAGTCATTGATATGAAGCTGCGGTGGGCCTTGGAGCCCAGCTGGCCTGATCTCCTTCGTTTTAAAAGGGAGAAAATAAACACACCTAGTGAAAGAGATATGTAAGGTGTCTTAAATCAAACATGCCACATTGACACCCTACACATGTATCTCAGAGTTGATCTGTTCCAGGACAAATTGACCCCATACCCTTGCTCTATTCTCTATACTTTCTGACCTTTGGCTCCTGTTTTGGGGATGACTGAGCAGAATTATAGCTAGCAGCAGTGACCTTGGAAGAATCAAAATAATTGGACTACATGGAGGTTCAACCTGAAGCTTTGGTGACATCAGTGCTGGGATTCACATAGATGGCTGAACTATCCATAGTTTGCTAAAATCCCAGGTATACTCTGTGTTCTCTGCTGTGCTCCAGATGGGTCCTCCTGCTGCACTACGATTAAAGGAAGGGGCTGTTGTCTGTGGTGTACATCTCATATTTTTTATCTGAATTAAAGATTGCTTTCTACTTATTTCTAATTTTATGGAAGTGTGTGTGTGTGAGTGTGTGCATGCATGTGTGTGTGTGTATGTATTCTAAGTGTAACAAAGCCCTAAGTTCTGAAAGGGTAAGCATTCTAAATTCTTTGTGGAACAAGAGTTATATTTTAAAATTGTTTATTTGACTCTTTCGCAAATCGTAGTTCATAAAATGATATCTGCCAAGAATTTCCTTTGTGTATCATAAGGTTTTCTTCATGGCTGCATTAAATTCATAAATATACATTGAATATCTATTAATGTTCAATGTGCAAGACGAACATGAGCAGAGCTAATGGGAAGCTGTCACATCACGGTGCCTTTTGCCCTTGTGGAGCTTGCAGTCACACTACGAAAATTGTACATCACATAAGCACGCATACAGATGTGGTGGACTTGCCAGAGAGGGGGTGGTTCTGTGAGAAGTGCAGAGACACAGCAGTTCTCACTAAGAAGTCGCTGGTCGTTTCTTCCCATCACAGAATTTCTCTGTAACACAGGCCTATCTGCTCTTCAGCAACCTTCCCTCTACTAAAAGAGAAAACATGGCCTGTTTTTCTGCACTGCAATAATAATAATAACACCTATTGTTAGACTTTATTTTTTAATGTATTTATTACAGGGTCTACAGGGCCTCTCTCCATAGATCAGACTCGTAGTGATTCTCCTGTTTTCAACCTCCCAAGCACTGGAATTACAGGCATGCTACCATGCCCAGTCTCATTCGCCTTCTCAGCATGCCCCAGGGGCCGGGCTGGCACCACATGCTGGGGCTTGAACCCCAGTTCCTATCTGGCTGGCCTGCTAGACTTTTTAAATAAATAAATCTTCCTGGGGCCAGGAAGATGGCTCAGTAGAATAAGTGCTTGCCAGGCAAGTGCAAAGGCCTGAGTTCAACCCCCAGTTCCACCAAAAAATAAGTAGATAAATAAATAAATAAAAATAATAAATTAAATAAATTGATAAATAAAGTCTACAATTAACTGAATATTTATTTGAACATAAGCACATGACTTAACTTTCCTTGCTTTAAAGATCTCCACCAACCACCTCTGTGCTTACTTAAATGTCAAAAAATAGTTTTCTGTATATTGACCTGAAGGGATTGTGATGATCCTCAGGTTTAGCAGCTGCTCAGAGAGGTTAACTAGTGCATTCAAAGTGGTCCTGAGTGGTGCTCTGTTGACACTCAGTCCGGAGCTAGCTACTCCTGGTGGCTGACTTGCGCGAGATTAGGGGCAGTCCTGAGTGGAAGGGGCGAGGCTGATGAGCCCTTGCCTCCCATCGAGCTTGGGCCTGGAGAGCTCTTCTCGCTGAGTCCTGCAGCCTCGTTCAGCAATGGCAGTTGCTGCAGCCATAGGTTTAGGTGGTAAGACAAAACAGAAACCTCTTACCCAAAGGATGAGGAAGAAAAACCAGGTTGGAAAGGGTAGAACTGGTGTCAGCAATGTTCAGGTTATTGCTGAACTCACTGACGTCTGTGATTTTTCCCTTAGTAGCTCAGTAGCTACCCTGCCAGACACTAGGAGACAAGTAGGTATCATCTGTGCCCACATGGCACTTACCTTGGTTAGGGAGGTGAACATTAATCACTTCCTCTCTTAGTTATGTAATACCTGGGATAAGCCCTGTGAGGGAGAGGAGCAGGAACTGCCAGACAGGCCCACCCACAGAGGCAGCGCTGAGAGCGTGGGCATTGCATGGAGGCCTGAGTAGCTTCTGGGAGCCAGGTGAAAGGCAAGAGGCAAGACAGACCTGGAACAGAGGGAATCTGAAAAGGCTTGCAGAACCTGAAGCCAGGAGGACCCTTACCAAAATCCCTTTCCTCATAAACACATCCCAGACATGTGTACCTCATATACAGAACTTTCTAATATTCCTCAAAGCCATCCTGTGCATAGCAAAATAGCTTCACAGTTTTCCTATAGTTGAGTGAAAACTTTGTGCTTCAGAAAGCCAGTCATAGGCATACTTCTGGAAATGCCATTATACCTGGAAGTGAGATAGGATCAAGGACAGAGCTTTTAAAGGAACTACATGGGAAGAAGCTGTTTGTATTCAGTTGTGAATTAATGTTGAGCATCTCAAGCTCTAGCAACTTCTTGAATATTTTGGGAATCTTGCATGATACCACTACACCAGTGGCACTGTTGTTCTTGAATATTTTGGCATAGAGGAGTTGGCTCTATATTCAGACGAGACGAGATTGGGCGCGTTCAGGGTGGTATGGCCGTAGACTCTATATATTCATGCAGCTGGGATTATGTTAAAACAGAAGCTCTCATGAAGTCACCTGATGTTTAGACACACCGAGCCAGCATGGGCAATGATGTTGGCATGCCAGGTAGTCACAGACTGAGCAAAGAAGGTCAGGCGTGCCCATTCCCACCCTGTGAGCATGGCTGCCCTTGGACTTCTATCTGGAGCAGGCAGGTCCAAGGAGCTTAGAAATGCTGTTCCCCTTCCCCCACCTGTGGGCTTTGTGAGGCTGGGCCTGGGGAGTCTGGGTTAGGAGCAAAGGGTAATTACTGCACTATGTCAGACCATAACCAGTGAATTATATTGCTGAGGTAAGGCCTAGTTCTTCCTTCTCTCAACTTGCAATGAAAGACTGTTGAATGTCAAATCTGATTTGGAACTTCGAGGTCAAAATGTTTCTTGTCGTACATCATGCACTTGAGCAATCCACACCTATTCATCTGGTCATTGGTTAGAAGGAATGAAAGAAAAGCTACAGGCCTTTGAGGGAAGCACTTTCGTACTTATTAATCTGATTCACTTTCTAGCTTTTACTTTCTCTGAGGTTTTCCTTTCATCTTAGCACTGTAAGTAATGCATGAGCCCTCACTGTGAACATTGCAGATCTCTTTTTAAATGGCCAGATCAGCTCCAGTTCAGCTGACCAGCTCGTAAGAGGAGCTATTTGCTGTGCTAGAAACATGAAATATTTTGTCAGGGCTTGAAGATAAGTCAGTTCCCTTTGTTAGCTCCTGTTAACCAGCAGCTTGTGTTGTTTTAGTTAGAGTATAGAATAAACAGAAAAGTAAACAGCTTTATAGCATCATGCCAGATCAGAGAAAATTATTTACAAATCTGTATCAAAAACAAAACTGCAAAAGCTCTATTATTAAATAAAAGTTGAAATGCTCTGAATTTCCTGGTTAGTATGGCTGCTTTGCTTTATAAACTAGAGATTGAACTGGGCTGGAGATAGAAACTAGGAAGGATTTAGTGGGATTATTACAAACATCTTTATAAATTTAAAAAAATGACTAAAGGGTGACTCCAAAGTTCTGTAATACTTTTTAAAAAATATTATTATTATTTATTTTATATACCTACAATGACAATGTACTTAAAATGCCACATCAAAATAGTTGTATGCCTTCTCAACTTGATAGCTTTTCTAAAAAGCATAACCATACTTCTATAACTAAAGCGAAAGCTTTTCTCATATTAAAGGCATGTTATTGGGAGATGGAATGTTTCCTTCTCCGTACATAACTGCACAGTGATTAAATATTGACTAAGAGCTGGCAGCTGACAGCCAAGAGCCGGGGGCCTCACCTTGGCTAATGCTGATGTGTGTGGCTGAATGTAAATACAGGGCCATCCCCTCAGGGCCTGGGCTTTTCCTCGGGAAGTGGAGAGCACTATGTTGTGAGTTATACATGAGGTGTCAAATTCAAGTGCTGAAATAGGAGGGTGTAATTTGAAACGAGTAATTCCTTAAACAGCAGCCCAACTCTTCAAAAGTGAAATATAGTTCCTTATCTGTCTAAATAACGAAGAAGAGTAGAAGTTTTTAACAAGCCATCCAGAGAGAGATCCCACTGAACACTGCTGTTAGCACAAACAAAAGTGCTGTCCATCACTGGGGCAGCGAATGCTTTGAGGACAATCGTTATTTGGTTTATGTGAAATAAACTGGATGAAATCATCAGATTTATTTCTAGATCATGAATATTTGATTGGAAAGTTTCAATACTCTATTTTTCATTGAATGTCTGTATTTTCCCCTTTGTTGCTGTTTTAACAGTGTAGCCATTTAAAGTACACAATTGCTTGTTTCTATTGTAGAAAATTAGATGTTTAGTTCTTGAAAGAAAAATCTCATTTTATTTTTTTCTGTTAATGAGATTCATTAGAAAATCTAATTTTTGTTCCAAGACTTTTATACCTTATTGACAGTGCTTGAGAAACTAATTCAGTAGTTTTTTCCTCACATTTCTATTTATAATGCGGTAAAGTGTGTTTATTCTTTGTTAGTTAGAATGATTTAAACACAGGTCTCTTTTTCAGCAAATATAATAATAAAAACCTGTTTCTTATCCCAGCATTGTTTTTTTTTTTTTAAGAGAGAAAAGGAAGCAAAAGCAATATAGAGTTTCAAAACAAGATGATAGGAAATTAGCAATGGTTACTATATTGCATATTATTATCTTCAGAGTAGTTACTCAGATTACCAGATACAGGCATGCAGAATTGATCATATAATATAAACACTAATTATTCCTTTTGATGAATGAATAGAAACTAGTACTACTGTTATCTTAACTATCTCAAGTGTATATACATATCTTTTTCCCCCTTCCTTCATTTCTCTTTCCTCCCATCGCAGTTCTTTCCTTTTGAGCAATTTGTTTTCCTTTCACTACATCTACTGTATCTTTTGGATCTTACTTACTTTTTCTTATTTACCCTTACATTAGGGAGACACTATGGTGTTTATATATGCAGGTCTGATTTATTTCACTTAAAAAGTATGGTCTCTAATTGCATCCATTACCTATAAATGCATTGAGACTATCTTTCTTTTTAGCTGAGCTTTTTAGCTCCATTGTATAAAAATACCACGTGTGTTTCCTACCTTGTGAATTGTCGAGGCTAACTGCATTGTGGTAGTTGTGAGCACTAACATTACCATCTTCAAACTATAGTGAAATTAAAAAACACTTTTTAATATTATTGTATTTCTCAAATGGCTCAAATTTAGCCAAAAGGGATTTGTACCGATTTGTTAATCACTATTAGAAGTATTCGTGTATAACCATTTAAAACTTTTTCTTAAGATCAGTGATTCTGTTCTTCCTCAAAATGCAGTAGAAAGTAGATTTGTCTCTTCAAAACCTTAAATGAGAAGGGATGGTGATAAATATTGTTTAGTTCTTCACCTCTGGTCAGAAGCATGGAAGTGAAAGTGAGCGAGATCGATGAGTCAGAGTGTTCCTGTGTGCACATATGACTCTGTGCACATGTGTGTGTACATGTGTACTGTGGCAGGCACAGAGTGTGCAGTATGCAGCCCTTCCCTTGATACTTTGGAATGATCCTTCTCCCTCCGAAAAGTCCAAAATTTCTTTTGTTTCTTTTTTTTTTGAAGGGGGTGGGGCTGGGGAGTGAACTTGGGATTTTACACTTGCCAGGCAGGCACTTATGCTGTTGAGCTATGTCCCAAGCCCCCAAAACAAAATTTCTATAAAAGTTAGATTAAAGTGAACACTGAGGAAGAGTTTTAAAGACAAGAAGTAATTCACAGGCAGGCAGTCTGGAAACAGAATGCTGAAAGTTGTGTGGCCAGTCAGATTTGGTTCTTACTCATGTAAAGAAGGCTTGCTAAAGACTTTAACCCTGTGCCCAGGGGCTTACCAAGCCCCTGGACACTACCTTTTAATCTACTATCCACGAATCCATTTTAGGAAAAAGATGAGGACAAAGAGACTCAGAGTTTAGTAACTTCCACAAAGCTAGTCAGTGGTTGAGTTAGAATTCCAAGTCCAAAGTGGCTTATAGTTTATTTCGGATAAAGTAGCTCCCACCTGGATTGAATATAGAATTTGAGCCTCTTGGTGACCTTCAACATGTTTGGCAAACTAGCCTTGAACTACTAGAACTGTGGTCTTCCTGGAATAGCCTACCAAGTGCTGGGGTTATAGGTGTGTCTTACCACACCCAACAGAACAGATCCTGGTGCTGGGGTTATAGGGCCACTATCCCCCCACCCCCCGACTCTGGCTGGCTCAGCCCACCCTGGGGCAGGGCTGGCATAGCATGTGGTGCCAGGGGTCAACCACAGTCCCTGTGCTTGCCTAAAGAAGTGCTTTCATCCACTGAGCTATCTCATTGGCCCCCTAAGCAGAATTTTCTAAGGGAATAGTTAGTAGGAACTAACTATTGCGTTGAAGATGCATCTGTGGAGTTCCCTCTGGCCACTTTTTTCTTCCCACTATATGGACCAGTTCTCTTCTTCTGGGCCTGAATCTGGTCTTCAGCTACTGAGAATCTAGCAGTCTCAAAGAAACTTGACTTAGGTTTAGGTAAGGGAATGAAGAAAATTAACCAAATGGTTTTAATTTTTCAATTGCATAGGAAAGGTAAATTTGCTATCCTGGAAGGTTCAAAATAATCTAATCAGAAGTGACTTTTGACCCATTTTCAACAGTGCTGGAACAGTCTCAGAGGTCCTGGGGCAGCCCTGCTTTTGTTCTTATGGTTCACTGGCCTCCACTGAGTATGTAGTGTGGAAGTGTGAATTCTGTGTCCATCTTAGGAAAACTCATTCTTTAGACTAATGTATTGGAGAAATCACAAAGGCACACAATAGTTGAGTCCACATTTTCAACCTCACTCTTTAGAAGAACAATGTGCTGATAAACATCTGCTCTAAGAGCTCATTGTAGATTCAAAGCAAAAAGATGCAGTCACTAGACCAATGGCACTTAAAACAGTGGGGCCTACGATTGGGAACAAAGCTCAAGAATAACCTGCTGAGTTCTGAGCATTCTTATACTTGTAAGAAAGTAAACACAGAAACACTCAGCACAGTTCCTGGATGTGGTTTCCTGTTGGCTCATCTATACACTCTGGAAGATTCCTGAGGCGGGGTTTATTGCCTAGTCAAATTGAGTGGAGGGACTTGGCTGTTTTCCAAGAAGCCCTCTCGGGGTCAAATTGCCTGCTTCCCTTTCTCAATAAGTTTCCCATAGCTATTCATCTGGCACGTATGAACTGAGAGCTCACCTCACAGTAAGCATACAGTGTTGGGGGAACAAAACACTGCATAGGACCTTCATCCCCATGTGGGACACATCATTAAATTTAGGGATTCCTCCAACCTCCATATTAGTCAATGAAACAGAACAAGTCATGTGTGTATCAAAAAATGGGGGTGGAGAGGCTAATTTTAAGGAATTGCCCTCAGATTGGAAATTCCAGCAGGAGTTGATGGTGCGAGTCCAAAGCTGTCAGGAGAAAAGATTTTTCAAGGGATTTTCATCTAAGGTTGGTCAAAGCACAGGTGCTGTTTACCTGAGACCATACTTTTGAGAACCACTCAACTATGTAATCCAGGATCTGGTTCATGCCTCTGAAAATTGTCTTGTGATCACAAGAAACAAAATTTTATTTCTCAGGCCTGGGTCCAAATGAACCAAGATTATATTGTGTAAAATATCAGTGTCAATTACTGGTTCCTTATACTAAGGTCCCCACAGTCAATAGAAGAATTGTATCAGCCAGGGAAGAAGCGCTCACTCTAGGAAGTAGAGCAGGACCAGAAGGAACTGACGTAATGTTAAGGCTGGCTGCAGCAACCTCCACCACCAGGAGAGTCTCATTCTCAGGCACGCTCTCCCTGGACTTTGTAATTAGATTAAGGTAGTAAGACAGAGACATTGTTTGGGAATAGATATTTCAAGTGCAAACAAAGCTTCAGAAAGGTTGTTTCTTGCTACTCTGCAGCTATTCTGCAGTGGGTCTCAAAATTTGCAAAGATAGGAAATACTTTTAATGAATCATTAAAATTTTAGGGGTTTTTGTGATTGTCCATCTTCCATTATTTATGTCCTTTTATTAAATATGTTTTAATTTTTTTATTTTTTAAGGAGAGTACAAAACAATTAAAACAAAAATTACAACTAATACCGAACTTCACTTAACAAAGTAATGTGAATTTCACAGTATTTATTGTAATACATAGTGTTGTCTTCCAACTGTATTATCAGATATATACATGTAAAATTGGAGGAAAGAAAAAAGAAAGAAATATATAAGAAATTAAGAAGAGAAAAAATACATACAATTGAAAAAAAGAGGTGAAACAAATTAAACGTTAACTGCTTCTTTGCATAGAACCACAGAAATCCACAGTACAGGTATCCAAACTATCCTGATTGCATACATAGATAAATGTCTTCCACACACTCCCTCTCCTATCCTTCTCAATTCAGTAACTCTTAAATAAATTTATTTCCTTTACCCAGTATCTATTGTACCCTTCAGATTCCATTTTTCACTTTCAGGTTTTCACAGAAAGTTTTTATTAGAAGTAACATATTGTTTTTATGAAAGAGAAACTTGGATATTTTCTGGGAGGATGTAGGTGACCATTTTATTTATTTATTTTATATGTATTTAGCACAGGATCTAAAGGGTCTGACCATGTAGATTGGGCTCATAGTAATCCTCCTATTTTCAGCCTCCCAAACACTGGGATTATAGGTGCGCACCGTGCCCTATCTCAGCCATCATCTTGCTGTGTTCCAGGGGTGCAGGGCCATAAAGCACACCAGAGATTAAACCCTGGTCCCTGCATCTGCCTAAGCAGGTGCTTTAATCTGCTGATCTATCTTGCTGGCCCTATTTTATTGTATTTTAATTTTAAAACAAATGTTAAAGAGAATACAAATCTGAAAGGTACAGTAGATACTGTGAAAGGGCAAAAGTGTTCAAAGGGAAGTAGCAACTTCCCTTGAGATAAGGATATGGACAGAAGAAATGAGGGGAAAGATATGTGTATATATATATATATATATATATATAGGATAGCTTGGATTACTGTACTGCTGGTTTCTGCTGATCTATTGAAAGAAGCAGTTAATGCTCAATTATTTTTCTTCTCTTTAATTTCTTAAAACTTATTTACCAATTTTGCATGTTTATATATGGTAATCTAAATTAATGTATATACAAAATAGTATAGATATAGTTACTTTCTCTTAGTTCAATGAGAAGAAAGATTTATACTACTACTAATAGTGTTTCGACAAGCTATCATGTCTGCATCTTGTACTATGAATAACTACTACAAAGACAACAGTATGCAATGTATTAATTATTGTAATTGTCCCACTAACCTCTTTTGAAACTGTCTCATTGTTACTTTTTTCCTCAATAAAATTAGTATTAAAAAATAAAAATCTAATTTGAAGAAACATTACACAAAACAACTATTGTTGAATTCCTATTTTGTTGAGTGGCTCTATAATTTGTTAAACTGTGTACTGGGATTGTCTTTCTTGGTTATAATTTGAATGAAATTACAGTCCCCCCTTAAAGCTGTATTTCAGTTTTGCCCCTGCACACAGAAGGTACATTAAAAAAACATTTATGCATTTATAGTTTCAACATTTTCTATGACTCCTTAAAATTATTTTCCCCATAAGTTCTGAGTTTCTGTCTCCATTATGCTATTTTAATAATGGGATTTCTTTCTTAATAAAAAAGAAAACTCTGAGCAAATTGTGTTTCAAAAGGTCATGCTTACATTTTTTTATTTTAATGTTCTGTGTTGAGAATCCTGCACTCAGTATCATCAGCTTGGAAAATTTGGCCTTTGAAAATAGACTTTTAAAATTGGTACTGAGAAATCAGATGTGGCCTGAACCTGCACTGACCTCTCACACTTTGCTTGACTTTTTCTTCTTGTGAAAGACAAAGAATTAGCAGCCTCAAGGCCAGAGATACTTGGTCTGGGAACTGTTTCTGAGTGCTTCTACTTGAAATGCAGGAGGAAGCTGACAGCAAACTAGTGTACATAAGACGTGAAATCACTCACACCAGCCTCAGCATCATGCAAGGCAGGGATATCCCCGTGTTCCAAGCTTCACTGTCACTATGGCTCCAGGGTCTAGTCAACAAACAGAAGCCATTCTAACAGATGCAGTACAAGGAATTGGTCACTCAAATGGGAGAGGGCAGTCTGGAGAGTACTATACTAAGTGCTAGCATCTCACAGCTGCTTCCTCTGGGATGAAGGCAACAAAAGGGAAGAGATGGTCTTGAGATGGCTCAGGTAACTCAAGCATAGTAGATAGCATTGTAGGAGAGGAGATAAGAGCCACTTGTCCAGTCACAAAAAGGTCTCCCTGGTCTAGGCTCCCTGCGGGGGGGTGAACGACCTTCTCACAGGGTGGACCTCAGAAAGCACATACCTCCCTCCTCCCCAAGCCACCCTCCTGCTATTGCCTCCATTGGCAGGATCTAGCTGGGACCCACGAGCCAAGAGATGGGAGCATCCTTCCACATTCTCAACATCATAGAGCAGAGGTCCTTGGCCTTCGCTCTTTGTCCTTCCTGTATTGGTCTTTGTTATAAGTTTTGATCATTTGTCTGTATATAACAGTGTATCAAGTGCGGTTAGTGTTAGTGATTCAAAGAGTTTATAAAGAACAAGTGAGGGAATCTATTTTGATTAATCTTATACATTGTTTTTTTCAGTTATTAACAGGAAATCTGTACATTAATGAAAGAAACAAAAACTGCTTGCTTTTAAGAGAATAGAGTGAGCCGGGCGTGGTGGCACAAGCCTGTAATCCCAGCACTCGGGAGGCTGAGACAGGAGGATTGTTGTGAGTTCGAGACCAGCCTGAGCTACAAAGTGAGCTTAAGGCCAGCCTGAACTGCATAGTGAGACCCTGTCTCAAAAAGACAAAAAAAAAAAAAAAAAAAAAAAAGAATAGAGTGCCAAGAAATACTGAAGTTTTTCAAGGTAGTATTGCTATATAATAGTCCCATTTCACTTTTGAGATTTTTTTTTAAAATCTTGCTGTTGAGTGGGAACTTATGTCTTCACAATAACAATTCCTATCTCTTGTGCCTAGAAAAGAAGTGACTTATTTTTTTCCCCAAGATTAGAATTCTGTGGGCATCTCTTTTTGCTACAGTTCCTTTGTTCATTTCTAGAGAGGATGGAGTTGGTACTGATGGGGTCCTCCTTGTATTGAATTCAGCTGTGTTCAGTAAGTCTTTATTAAGGACATGTCAGATGCCAAACTATTCCCTAAAGCCCCGGAAGCCAAGGAGACCCAGAGGAGCATGGCTTTGGCCATGTGACAGACTTTGCCTTGCATTCCAGCAGTGTCCTTGGATGTTTCTTACTCTATTCCTACCTGTGGTGTGAAGGTAAACCCTAGCACAGCAGAGTTTTTACAACCCTGTGTGTGGTAAAGCACCTGACATCACAGTGGAAACAAGGAATGCTGAAGCATTGTTACTTTGTTAATCATTCACAGTCTCATACAGACCGTTTTATGTACTATAAAGTTTAATAGTAGAGTTTTCTTTTGTATGGATGTTTGTAGTTCATTCATACGGTCAGTCCACATTTTAATTGTTTGTTTTTCAGTCATTGGCCTAGAAAGGAGTATTTATTACAAAATTATGAGTTTGCTTAGGATTCATTCAATTTTCTTAGTCTTCTCTAGATAGGATTTGAAGTCAATAGATTGTCATTTACAAGGTTAATAAGGCTGTTTAAAGTAACTCAAGTACTTTAGTCATTTTTCAAACCTTTAGTCTTCATGTTTATTAGTAAGTTGATGGTTTATTAATCAGAATGGAGGTTTGGTGTGACATTGGCTGGAGGGACATATTCGGTACTGGTGACTAAAATAGTGAATTGAAACTTTAGAGAATAATTTTAACCAAGTCAGAAATGTGTCCGCCGACTTAGTCAAAGTATTTATTGTATTACATTTGTTTGTCATCTCCTTGATTCCAAAGGCTTTAACTGATGAGAATGCTTACAATTAGCATATCTTTACCTATATGAACAGGCTGTGTACAAACTATAATTTAGCCTGGTTCTGCTAGGGTAGGGCAGAGTTCTTAGCAGTCCTTGAAGGTCTTTAACATATTCAGACCAAAGATGCAGCATATCCCCACCCTAGTGATACAGGAAGAAAAACTTACCTCGGGTGGGTGATCTCCGAATGATACGGGGGCCTCCAGATGACATAGGGAAAAATGGTCTCCTGACCTGATCTAGATGACTTTGTGTTCTCTAAGACCAAAGAATGAATTTTAGGAACAAATGGAGGTTATGACCAGAATATATTTTTTGAAGAAAAGAAAGCTCCTGTCCAAGAGATGGATAGGAGGGGGCCCTGAGTGGGTAGTCCCCAAGAAGCTGTCTCTTCCAGGGACTTTTATAGAATAAAACCATGTGATGAGGTGGGTCTAAGGTAGGGGAGAACATGGGAACTCCCTTAGGTGGGCATGAGGTGGGACAAAAATGGTCAACCAATGGTATTACTGGCACCATTGCTCAGGTAAAATTGATTAAGTGTAGGACCAAATGGGGAAGCAAGTCACGTAGCAAGCGGGCATGAATGTAGAGCAGGACTTTATCAGGTAGCCATCTAGTAATAGTCAGATTAATGATTCTTTTGGCTCCCTCAGGTTGATGATCAATCTTAGATGCCAATCTTTAGGGAGGTCGGCATTTGTTTGATCTTTGGTTTTTAGGTTTGGCCGACCACAGGGGCATCCCATCTTCTGTGTTATCTCCTTCGAGGGCCTAGCCCTGTCTGACTGCCTATAATAATTCTATCTAACTCAGCTGCCTGCAACACTATGTTCTGATTCATGGGATCTTAGCATTACTGTGTAAGTGGTACAACTACCTGTGTCTATTTAAGCTCTTAGGTGGCTTCAACATGCAACCAGGCTGAAAATCACCTTCATAAAGTATCCAATAATGCTAAACCACATGCTTGGGTCTTTCTCTTATATTGTGTGTTGGCCATTTCATTGCTTACTAGATGTGGATAAATGTGTTAGTTTCCTATTTCACGGCAATAAGTTACCACACACTTGGGGCCTAAAATAATAGTTCTTTGTTGTGTTAAATTTCTGGAGGCCAGAAGTTTGCAGTGATGGGACAATCAAGGTGTTAGTGAGGCTTGTTTTCTAGATAAAAGTCTGCCTTCTTACCTTTTCCTACTTCTACAGAATGCCTGCACTCATTAGACATCATCCTGACTTGTGCAGCAGTCATTATATCTCCTCCCTCCTGCTGCCTCTCTCCTAAAGGGATCCTTGTAATTATCTGGGACCAACCAGATAAACTAGAATAATCATCTCAATTTAATCACACTTAGAAAGTCTCTTCTGTGTGTAAGGTAACATAAGCCTAGGTTCTGGGAGTTGGACGTGGGTATATGGGAAGAAGATACTATTCTGCTAACCAAAGCAGGAAAGTTTCAAACCCCCCTGGTATTCATGTTTGAGAACAGCGACCTCTGAGTCAGCCATGGTTTCCTTTCCTTTCCCTACAGTTTCTGAGAAGCAGCAGAGGAACATTTTGCAAAGTGATAATATCATGTTCAAAATTTTAATTTTATTGATTTTTAAAAGGCTACCAATTTTTAAATTTTCAAGTGCCCTAAGTACTTGCTTCAGAAATAGATTGCCTAACATTTGAATGTCATTAGCTCTTCAATCAGTATACTCTCCCTAAACTTCCTTCAGGTAGGACACTTCTGCCAATAAAACCATGAGTCTCAACGGGGGGGGGGGTAGGTATGGCTTATTCTTAGATTTGTCTAACAAGCACTGAGCACCAATTCCTAATCGCAAGGCCAGGGACAAAGAAGTGATCCCTGTTGGTAATTGGATTTCAGTATAATTGGTTTCCTTTATAATCCTGTTTTTTTTTGTTTTTTTTTTTTTAATTTGTTTGTTTTTTACAATATACATTTAAAAACAGAATCCTAAGAAAGGGCCCTCTACTCCACAATTATGATTGTGAACTTCTGTGATGACCCAACATATTCTAATAAAATATTAGATCTTACCAAAAGGAAGATCAGGATATACAGAAAGCTGTCCACAGAAGGAACGTGGCTCCTGGCAGCAGCTTTCAGTTCCAGTAACTTACTGGGATGCTGGAATTGAATCACACTAGAAAGTCTCTTCTGTGTGCAAGGTAACATAATCCCAGGTTCTGGGAGTTAGGACATGGGTATATGGGAAGAAGATATTATTCTGCTGGGACCTGGCCTCATACTCTTTTGTTTTAATTAATCTGGGGAGAACTCTGGCATCTGCCACAGAACAATCAATGTTGTGTTAAATCTTGTGGAAGGGAAATAGAAAGGGAAGATTTAAGAAAGCATGGTCAGAGATCAAGGCCGCAGAGTTGTGAGTAGTTCTATAGAGCTAGGATTTCAATGTGGTCAGTAAGTCCCTGAGCTCACTCTGCTCCAGCCCCAGTTCTTTGCCCAGATTCTATCTAGAGAAGACTGTGAACCTTGAGCGGGGAAGAACGACACTCAGCAACTCAACATTCTTGTTTCTTAATAAACTCATCTCTAGTAGAGTAGGTGATAAGAATAAGGTCAGAAACCAGACTGCTTGGGAGCTTCTCCCAGTTCTTTGGATCCAGATCTTTGGATAGTTTTCTAATGTCTCTGCCTTGGTTTCTGTACTGGTGATAACACTTCCGAGGATAGCACTGACAACTGAACCTGGCAGGTAGTTTTGTCGGCTCCATTACAAATAAGACTTACAGATGCTAAATAGCGTGCTCAAAATATTACAGCTGGTTGGTACACAGATCTGGGATAGAAACCATGCCTTTGATTACCAGAAAGGAATGCCTAGAATGCAAACAGGAATGCGTGGTAGATGTGATGAATGGCATGGTGGTGGATCAGAGGAAGGATTTACTTCATTTCAGTAAGTCACAGAATCAGGAATTGGGTCCTGAAAAATAGGATTTCTAGCAGGACATGAAAAAAAGCATCACAGGCAGAGGGAACAGCACATGTAAAATTACAAAAGCAGAAAAGCAAGGTGCCTTGAAGTCCGTGGCCCTGGAGAACGATGAGATGGGAGTCGGCAGTAAGAGGGAAGCTATAGAAGAGTCTCAAGAGTCTCTCTGGGTTTCACTGCATCAGATATGTATTCATATCCAGTATCTGTTTGCTGTGCAGATACTGGACCTCTCCCCAGTCACAATGAATCAAAATGACTGAGGTCAGGGCTTGGAAATCTAGATGTGTTCTGTTTTGTTCTGCTTGTTCTGTTTTTGTTTCAAGATGGCATCTCACTATGTAGTTTAGGCTGGTCTTAAACTCACTGTGTGTTCCAAGACCTACTGCTGTGACCTCCTGAGTATGCTGGGATTATAGGTGGGCATTATCATGCCCAGTGAAATCTACATTTTAAAAGAAGCAAACCACTTGATTGTGAATACTGCAGAGTAGTAGTCAAGGATATAAGGATATAACTCAGCAGCACAAGCACCTGCTTGGTAAGCACAGGTCTGGAGTTTGATTCCTGCTACAAAAAAAAAAAAAAAAAAAAAAAAAAAAGAATATATAGTTAAAAGACAATTGAAAGGCCTGTGTGTCAGGCTGAGGTTTTATATTAGGCAGAGCCTGATGTCAGATTTGGGTTTTTAGGAAGATATCTTTTGATAGTGTAGAAAATGGAGAAGGAAATTTTCAAGGATGAAAAGAGGATCTAGTGGTGAGTGTATATTCTAACAGGGAGATGATACATATCCTAAGTGAAGATACTCCTGAACTACTGATGAGCGGTGGTAGAAGGGAGGAGAATAGAAATACCAGTTTTAAAATACATTGGACAATCACAGTAGAGTGAGAAGTAGTCTCTGTATGAAAGTGGGTTGAAGGAGTACTTAGGAATCAGAGGAGAGTCTGCATTTTTGCATTGGCAGGAAGCACTAGTTGGAACTCTTTGATGAGCTGTTCCTTTGTAAGGGAGAGCTGCCAAGAAGTCATAGTCCATCGTCTTTCCCAGATTCCCCAGAGGAAAGCAGGGATGTAAACATAGTTTAACATGGTCAACAACACCTACAGATAATGAAGAGAATGTGGCTATGACCCCCTCTTGTGCAACACTTGTTAGGTAATGACTCTTAACAGAAAACAGAGATTTGGGATTTTTATTTGGAATGTAAATTGCAATGCAGAGAATTGAGAAACATTGTACTAAAGTACAGTTCTGTTAAGTACATTGATGATAAGGAAGCCTTACTGTATTATAAAGAAATGAAGTGAAAATCTTGAGTATTAAGGTGAAAATCATGCAAGGAAGACAAAAATTAAAAACCCTACACTGTTTCTATCAACTAGGGAAGTGGCTGGAAGTTTCTGGATAAACACTACAGTGTCTTTCTTCCACATGATGTCATTTAGTTAGAACAAAGTCTTCAGTGGCCAGTTACTGAATTGTTCTATTTTTCCATGATGACCTTTACTGTTGTGTTTGGTCTTGGTCTCTCTGTTGCCCTAGAGATTCATTTTTACTTGTTCAACTTCAAACCTTTTACAGTTACTCTTGGCAAGGAGGGTTATTTGTTTATTTGTTTGTTTTCCTTTTCTTTTTTAAATTGCTTGTGAATACATGGGAGTCAGTGGTTACACTCATTTCTACATCCTGGTGTTGGTAAATCAGTAAGGTCACTGTGTGGTTTTGAACCTGAACATTTCATTTTTCCCCCATGTTAGTAACAGTATTTAGCAGGACATAGTAAGATTTAATTTTATCAGTTGTCCTTGAGAGAGTGTTCTACTAGGTTAAAACGTGGGACTTCTAGACACACTTGTAATTTCTCTACCTCATCTGCAGATTTTTCCCCCAAGGGTTTTCTTTGTTCCCTTCCATTGTTACTTTGAAAGGAAGTAAGCATAATGTTAACTTCATAATTTTTTTTATTGTAAACATTTGTGAGATACAAGTTAGTATTGAAATGTTAGCTACTTAACAGATTACCTGGAGCACCACTTGAGCAGCACATTTGTTTACAGGTGTCATGTCAGCCAGTCAGTTCTTACATTGAACAAATTTTTATTTTTTTGGATTTTAGGGAAGGGTCCACAGGGTGTTCAGGGTCTCACTACTAGTAGTGATCCACCTGTTTACAGCCTCCCAAGAGCTGGGATTACAGGTGGGCACCACCACCCCCAGTCTCAAGTGCTGTCTTTGTATGCCCTGGGGGCGGGGCTGACATGGCAGGTCCAGGGATCAAGCCCCTGGCCCTGAGTCTGCTTGCAGGTGCTTTCATCAGCTGAGCTCTTTGGCTGGCCCACATTGAACAAATTTGATAGAAGTGTTATTTTTTATTTCCTCTTACATTATTTTATAAAAAGTAAGAAAAATATGCAATTTTTGGTGACCCAGTTTTTAAATAATTAAACTGGCAAGTGGTTAAAGCTAATTCAGTCTTATATTTTGAAGTAAATTATTTTGCAAAAATATAAATGTACTGATTAGAAAGTGTCATTTACGTTTGTATTATACAAATTAGAAAGTTGGCATTGCATTGTAAATAAAAGGAGGTCTTCATTGGGTTCTAATCCTGTCAGCCCCTTCCTCCTGTCTGATTTTGAGCAAAATACTTGACTTTTTTGTGCTTTGATTCCTACATCTGTAAAATGAAGATATTAACAATAGGCTATTATGCTAATTAGTAATGTGTGTACCTGGTTCATAATCAATGTTAGCTATTTTCTGTCATCTTTATCATCGTTTACTGCTTTTACAACAAACCTTAGTATTCCAGAGGCCTACAATAGTTTTCTGTACCTGGTTGGCTGTGAATAAATTAATAAATCTGACATTTTCAGCTAAAATGGTCATGAGTGAAAACAGAAAATGACTTTAGGAGCTGTAAATGTGGCTAAGTGGTGGAACTCCTGCCTTGCATACACAGGGGCCTGAGTTCAATCCCCAGCTCTACCACCAAAAAGAAAGTGATTTTAAAATTTTTTCCTTGGTTTTGAGCTTTTGTTTTTAGTGACAGTTGCAAAGCTTCCGCAATTTTCTGTCTCCCATTTTGGCCTGTCGTATGCTAATGAGAACCATTGGGAAGGAGACACTGGGCAGGACAATTATTTGCCCTACATTCCTTTAGTCTGCTACTCAAGAGGTTTTATTCATATTTGGGTGTGCAGTCTTGAGTAGCTACCAGCAAATTCCATCTCCTCAGGCAGTCTTTCTTCCCAGTAATAGATGCAGCACTTGGGAGGGCACTCAGGCATGCACAGGCACACAGCCGCCTTTGCTGCTGTGAGGGAAAAAGGAGAAGAGCTGCTAAGTGGCTCAGTGGAAAGAAAGCAGACTCTGGGCTTCGCAAATCCTAACCCTTCACAAATTATGTAACCTCTCAAAGCCTACTTTTCTCATCTATGAAATCACAGACTGGAGCATTGCACAATACATGGCATTCAACTTGGCACAAAATACAATTCATCTAACCAGTGAAAGTTCCTCTGTGGTCTCCTTAGGGAAGTGCTGGTGACCCAAGTAACAGGGCCAGGAGCAGACACACCTGGCAGAGTTAGCTGATTGCCTCCCAGGCACACCAAGTGTTGTTGCAAAGAAGCACAGCAAGCACTGTGAGGGAACAGAGGATGGAGATGAGAATGTGCCAGAAACATAAACTGAGGTTTAATGAGTGAGTTAGAAGTTTGCCACACAGTTGGATGGGAGATGGGCAGGAGAGAGCTAGGCAACTAGGGGAGACCATCAGGAAGGCTGGCTTGGGTGTGGAGAGATGGGTGGGACCAGACCAAAGAGGCATTTGCAACCACATTAGAAATTTTGGAATTTAATAGCTAAGAAAAATGAGAAACTTACTGCAACATTTTGAGTGAAATGATAAAACAGATGTTAAACTGAGAAAGAGCAGTCAAGATTGAGACAATCTAAAGAGAAGACACACCAGAGCCTGGGTTCAGTTGGGGTGTCCAGAGAAGTGCTCTAGGTAAGAGACAATGGAGGCCCCCTCTTCGAAAAAGGAAGGTTCTAATAGTAGAAGGTGGTGCTCTGATTCATTTATTTAATTCCACACATATTATTGATCATCTATTATATGCCATGTACTGCTTTAGCTGCCAAAGGTACAGTAATGAATAAAATCCCCACCTCAATGGAGCTACAGTCAACATACAATATAATGCATCTATGAAAGAATGAATGTAAATGAAGCACACTGTATGAGTCACTTTTCCATTGTGGGGACAAAATGCCTGACTTACATAATTTAAAGGAAGGAGAGATTTATTTTGGCTTACAGTTTCACAGGTTTCAATCTATGGTTAGCTGGCTCCAAGGCAGAAATGCCACAGCAGAGGAAACTAGCGGAGAAAAGCTGCCTACCTTGATGTGTCCAAGAAGCAGAGGTCAAGGGAAGAGCCAGAGGAAGGTGTAAGGGACCAGATGTGGTCTCCAATTCACACCTCCATGACCCACCCAGAATACCCAGAAGTACTAACTCCTTAGGTGTCTCACAAGCTGATGAAGTTGCCAATCAACACTAGTTATCACACAGATATTGTACTGCCTATTGATGGAACTGAAGCCCATTTTTAAAATAAGTCAAGTGTAGGTGAGCAGATGTGTCCAGGCCAGCCCCCGTAAGGCATGGGCCTTCTGGGTATGCCTGTGCCCTGATCGCATCGCACCTGCATCCCCAGAGCAGGAGTCTTGGTCTGTCCTAGAAGTGCCTTCTGGGGACCTCCCGCTTACAAGGGACACAAAAGAAGACTGATCCAAAACTCCTGAAAGCCAAGGTCATAAACTCGAGCACCTACAGGGAGAGAATTTCATTATGTGTTTTATGTTGCACATGTGGTACCAGATCCTAGAAGGTGAACTTAGCAATGAAACCATGGGGTCTGAGGAACTCCAGCCTTTATACAGTTGCTGCTCTGTGGCTGTATGGTGATGATTCTCTGTATGTGGCTTCTGCCAACTGGTGGGCCCTGGGAGTTCTCAGTGACGGGAGGGAAACTAAGCTGTGCCAGATCTTTGTTTTGTGCTATGGGTCTGTGAAATGCAGTAACAATGACTTTGGTTCCTATACCAGGAAAAAATGTATAACATTAAATTATCTGATTTTTGACAAAGGGACCAAAAACATGCTATAGGAAAGACAGCTTCTTTAACAAATGATCCTGGGAAAACTGGCTCTCCACACACAGAAGATTGAAGCTGGACCCCTATTTCTTATGATGTGCTAGACTAAAATCAAAATAGATTAAAAATCTAAATATTAGGATAGAAACACAGCCTATTTATTACAAGGTAAGATAGGTAAAAACACTTGATGTTCTAGGCATAGGCTAGGACTTTCTGAATAGAACCCCAGTTGCACGAGAAATAACACCAAGAGTCAACAATGTGCTCATATCAAAAAGCTTCTACAAGCAAAGAAAATGAATAATAGGGTGAAGAGATATCCTACAGGATGGGAAAAATTTTGCCATCTGTTCACTGGACAAAGGACTGGTATCTAAAATATATAAAGAATCAAAAAAAAAAAAAAAAAAAAAAAAAAAACAACCCAAAAAAAAAAAAAAAAAAAAAAAAAAAAAAAAAAAAAAAAAAAAAAAAAAAAAAAAAAAAAAGCTAGACCCTCCCCAAACAAAATAACAAATTAAAATGGAGAAGTGAAATAAACAGATACTTCTCAGAAGTACAAATGGCAAATAAATGCATGAAAAAGTTAAACATTGCTGGCCATTAGAGAAGTTCACTTTGACACAACACTGTGGTCCCACATCACTCCAGAAAGAAAGACGGTTATTAAGAAGTCACAAACACTAGGAGGCTGGAGAGCAGGGGTGGGGAATAACTCTCCTGTATCCTTTGTAGGAATGTAAGCTAGACAACCACTATGGAAATTCCTAAAAAATAAACAAGTAAAACTAGAAATTCCAGACCAGCGAGATAGCTCAGTGAACTAAGTGCTTGCTTAGGAAAGTACAGGGACTGGTGTTTGATCCCCTGCACCCCATGCTGCACTGGCCCTGAACACACTGAGCCAGCCACTGACCAGGCATGGTAGTTCATTTATTTACTTGTTTGATACAGAGTCTCTCTATGCATCTTGGACGTATAGTGATCTTCCTGTCTCAGCCTCGCCAGTGCTGGGATTGCAGGCATGCACCACCATGCCCTGTCAGGCCTGCATGGTGTGCAGTACCAGGGATCAGACCTGGGTCCTTGCCCTTGCCAGGTAGACTGCTGAGCTATCTCCTCAGCCTAGCTAAATCTTGAATCACAAAAAAAGTTTTTTAGTGAAATAAAAGAAACTAGTAGTGCAAATGTAACAAATTAGCATATAAAATATGTTCAAGACAACAGAGTAGGTATTTTGGAGAATTATTTGAACTTTTTCCTTTTTTATCTGTCTTTTACTATCTGCTCTTTGTAAAAAACAGTCTTTTTTGTGTGTGTCTGCTTTGATTTTGAGAACTACTCTGAAGATAATAATATGTAACATATCGACTATAGTTACTGTCTTATTCTGTCATGAATGAAACTTCATTTTAATTTTTCATAAACTTTTTGAAAATCTTAGAAGCAGCCTACATGTCTGTCAACAGATGAAGAAATAAGAAAATGTGATAATGCACAATAGAATAGTAGTCTCCCATAAAGAAGAATAAAGTTGAGACTATAATATTAAGTGAAATAAATCAGACATGTATGATTAAATATTATATGATTTCTCTTATAGGAGGAACACAGAAGATAAGTTAGAAAAGGTAATATATAGATAATATGAAACAGGGAAAGGGAAAACAACCAAAAGATGGAAGGAAGAGAAAGAGATGAAAAAAAAATGGTTAAGGTGCGTCATGTCCATTACCAACTGTTCACACGGGATGTAATCATTATGTAGTACCTACATGTGCCAGTGAAAATACAATTTTAAACAAAGAATGTGTACAAGGTCAGATACTTTTAACTTCATCTGTCCAAATTCATAGCTGTCCAGGCTTGCAAATGGAGAGCAGCAGAGGGTGCTTGGAGGGACCTGGCTAGTGCTGTGTGTGAACAGCTCTTGGTGGGGCTGTGATGCAGACTGGGGGATTTTTGTGTGAAAATTCCTGGGTTTGAATCTGATCAACAAGATCCATCTTTTAAGTGTACATGTTCTAGTCATCTGTGTATTGGATCATTCCTTTATCTCTTTTCAAGGTTGCTCAGGAAAAAATCCTACTTTTGGAGTGTGTGTGTGTGGGGGGTATGTTTTCCATTTCTCAGTCTTAGGTCCCTTCATTTCTCATTGCATCCAATACGTGAGTAGAAATTGGCTAGTTTCCTTGCATTATGGAAAAGGTATGTAGGAAAGTGAGCTTATGTGAATAGTTATGTCAGGAAGAATTTTCAGTTGGGGGTGGTAAACAGTTATGATATTATAAGTAAAATACTGTTGTGAATGTTGTGTCTCTAAAAAGAAAAACTTGAATTCCAGTCAACTTCCAGGCACATGTTCTGGAAGTAAACATTTATAAGTAAAAGAGAGAATGAGATATGGTATAGAACATACTTCCACAGCACACATGAGTGCTTAGTAGGTTTTGCTTATGGAATCTGAATTCTTAGCTAAGTAGCTGAGATACTTATTAATTGATGAGGACTTTTACGAAATAAAACCAATGTATTCTGAATGGATATTTCGTGGTCACATTTATGGTAAGCAATTTGATAATTATTTTAGATTGCATTTGAAATTAAATACAGGCTTTTGAAAAGAAACATTTTTAATCTCTTATTATGGCTTGACTCGTGATTTCTAAAGTTTGGAGTATTTTCTTGTAAAAGAAGTTATCCAGGGTCTGATCCCCAGTCCCGCACCCTGTGCTGGCCCGGCCCCTGGAGTGCCCTGAGCTGGTGACCTCGTCCACGTGTGGTGGCACATGGCTGCAATCCCAGCCCTGGGGAGGCTGAAAACTGGAGGATCACCACAAACCCAGGCTGTGTAGTGAGACCCTGTACCAAATATATAAATGGGGAAAAAGTTATCCAATCAATAATTCCATATTTATTATTATTTTATGCATTATTTTTGCTGTATTTAGCACTTTCTTATTTTTATTTAAAACCTTTAAAAATTTGTAGAAGGTGAAAAATACAGATTTTAATAAAAATGAAAATAAAGGACTTGATGTAATATCTGACACCTAATAATCATGCAGCATATCAACAAGTATTGCTGCCATCACTAATATCCCTGTTGCTGTAAGTCTGACTGACAGTTAAAGGTAGCTTTTAGTAATTAAGGCTGCTACAGTATGGTCAATTTTAGGGACTAAGACTTAGCAAAATGCAGTTCTGCTGACATAAAATCCAAAGCCTTTCATTTGTACCAATTAAAAAAAAAAGACCTTTTGATAATAAAACATCTATTAGGGGTAGAGGGCAGTACGCATATTAACTGCTTTTTTCACAAACATTATATGAGATTTCATTTTTATACATTAGTGGTGGTGAACTTTTTAGAGTTTTTAACAATATAAGCAGCCAGCTGCGGCACACTCATGATAGGTTTGCCACCACTGTTACAGATGGGAAATAATAGGATAAGTCACTGGCCAAGGGCACATTACAAGTAAGTGATGAAGCCCCAAAGTGTTCCTAGTCTTGGCTGCCAAGGCTGCTGACCTTCATCTAGAATACATTGTGTCTGACAGATGCTTACAAGGAGCAATTATTTTATTTTTAATTGATAGCAGGCTTTAGAGAAATTTGGGATGCATGCAAATAAAGAACAGACCCTTATTTTTGTAAAATTGCCAGCTGACGAGAAGAAAGAAGTCATTTTTGGATAGAGTTTTTTGTGAGATAAACAAAAGGCTTTTGTGCCTCCTAAAAAAAAAAGTCTCTATTCCTTTCCATGTGTGAGAGGTGACCTTTCTGATGTTATACTCTGGGTGAAATTCATTATGTTGGATGTGGTGGGATTTTCAGAGTGTGGAAGGATGACTGATGAATCTCTACTCCGTTCGTAAGTGGCGTGACATGTTAAAAAATGATAGAGTATTGCTATCCCAGATGAATGGAGAAACCATATATAACCAATGGATATAGTAAAATATCTGTTTGAATTAGCTATGATATAAAATTCAAAATACCAATGCTGCAAACAAGGTGAGATTTTTTTTTTTTCTCATGTATGTAAAAGAAATGTAGAGGACAGGAATCTAAGCAACATCAAGATGATGGAAGAGTGTTTTTTGTTTTGTATTGTAGTCCTTGTCAGTTTTGGTTACAAAACTTTCTGCCTCAGGGTTCAAACTGGTTGCTTAAATACCTACAATCTTGTAATCCAAATAATCACATATTAGACTGGTGCCTACATGCAGTTTGCTAGGGGATTTGCGGGGTTAGGTCTAGTTGTTTAAGCACCTGCTTGGGCAAATCCAGTCAGGTGCAGGGGACTGCAGTTTGATCCCCAGATCCAGCAGTAAGGTAGCCTGAGCCAGCTCAATCAGTCAGTCAATCCATCAGTCCTTCCTATATGCAGTTTGCCAGATTTAGTCAGGTGGTTGTGAACCCACACACCTAGCTGCAAAGGATGCTGGAAAGTGTACTCTTCACTCAGTCTCGACATGCCCAGCTAAAGTGTGGAGTGTGTGTGTGTCCAAACAGCTGGAAAAAAAATGAGAAAACAGATATTGGGGGAAACTAGCAAAATTTTCTGTGGATAGAATGAGAAAGAGTGAAGCTTTCAGTGTAGAAAGAATACCTCCATTCCAGGATATTCTGTGTCCTTTGGACAGAAACCCTGGAACAGGTATAATGTAGGTGCAGACACTAAACTTTTCTTCTGAGCTCACTAATTTTGACTGAATGACAAAAATCTTGAGGAACCCCTGTCTCTAACAAGGAGAACAGGGGATATAGCCATGATCTTTATTTTTTAGTACCTCCTTTACACACTCCTTCTCTACCAATGTAACTTACCCAAAGAATTAGGTCATTAATGAGTCACACCAACACCAAGAATTACTTTCAGAAGCTATGACTGCCATTTGAAAGTCTGAGCTCCCCACATGGATAGACCACACAAGGGAAATGATTATGAAGTTTTTGGAACCTGTTTTCATCAGCACACACCCAGGGAATCTAGCCGCGGATGGGAAGTAAATGTAGACATTGGGAAGGTTTGGGAGCAGACTACTTTCCTGCTTTCTTTAGTTACAATGCCCCTGTCTCCCAAAGGATAATGGAATGGTGATCTTAGCACCTGTGTTTTGGTGCCAAACCATCATATCTGTTTTCATACTTAATCTTGAGAGCAACCTAAAAGACAGGCTATGTCCCTTCCCATTTTAAAGATGCAGAAGATCAAAGAGTCACTTAACTACAAAGAGGAGTTACCTATATATAAACTAAGGTCTGATGGACTCCAAAATCTATTTCCTTTATCAGTATAACCTCCCATTAAAAAATAAATAAATAAAATAGAAGAAGCTACAAGGATCCTTTAATACTGACCTAAGAAAAAAATAGAAAAGTGGAGTGAACTTTTCCTGTCATGCAGAGTTGTATCATTCTCTGAGATCCTTGGGGGACTGGTTCCAAGACTCCTAGCAGATTGCAAGATCCACAGGTGCTCCAGGTGTAGTCTGTATGTGTAACTCATCCATACCATCACACGTACTGTATTTTTTTTATTATAATCCCATGGATTTTATTTTATTTATTTATTTAGTTTTTGCAGAACTGGGGATTGAACTCTGGCCCTTGCACTTGCCAGGGAAGTGCTTATTCCACTGAGCCATCTCCCCAGCCCTAGTCCCATGGATTTTAATCATCCCTTGATTACTTAATTGCTAATACAATGCAAATACTGTGAAAATAGTTTCTTACTGTGTTGCTTAGGGAATGATGACAAAGATGCTCAGTACCATTGCAGTTTCATTTTAAACATTTCTGGTCTGCAGTTGGTTGAGTCCATGCATGCAGAACTCACTGATAGGTAGGCTAACTGTATTCAGCTTCCTTTAACCCTCTCATTGCATCTTTATTTGGTTACAGGTAACACCCCATTCCAGTGAACTAAAGGAAACACTGCTATTTCATGCTTGGGTGATGTAGAGACTGCTTAGGGCTAAGCAGATGAGGGAGATTGGTAGCAAAGAGCTGGAGCAGGATGCCTAATCTCTCCTTACTTTTTTGCTTTTCAAAGGCTGGTACCTGGTGATGGTTCCCATGGTGTAGGAGAATATACTCATTCATTTTTAAATGAATCAATACATTTCAAATAGATTTCAATCAGTATATAATCAATGTGTTTCAAAAATGTCTGCTGCTGAGGTTAGGTGAAGAAAGGACTATGCCCAATAGAAAGAGAGAGGCCTTGAAAAATGCAATGTCTTCTTCACCCTGCTCATCTCAATCAAGTGCTCCAGATCTGTAAGTCTCTTAATCATTTGACCAGGACCTCTGCAGCATAGAGCGAGCTGGTGTGAAACTTAATAAGTAGTAGCTGGTAGATTGCTTGTATTACATTTGGCAAAACTTGGTAGTAGTTCCTATCTTCGTGCATCAGTGTGTTACTTAGAATGCTTTCAGACACTAGTAAGAAAAACAAACTCAGCCTAGTTTTGCAAGAATGAGATCTGTTGGATTTAGTGTGGAATCTGGTTAGCAAAAGCTTCACGGGATGAGCTCAAGGGCAGGCCGATTCTCAGGATCTCCCCCTGGGGGTGAGGGTGGGGAGGACGACATCACAGTGTTTGCTTCTTTTACCCAATAGGACTTTACTAGAGAACTTGTTATTACGCTTTTCAAACCTCTCTGCTCCATTGCCTGCAGTTAACTTCATTTTACAATCCTCCTCTCCCCGACTCTGCACTGTTTGGTGGTTGCCAGATCAGTATGTCCAGGGGTTTGAGATCCTTCATCCCCATTCTGGGAGAGATAGTTACTTTCAGAAGCTTTCTCAGAAGAGTCAGTCATGCTTAGCAGATTTCACTTTGGTTTTATTTGCCCAAGTAGGGCCACATGTTTATCCTTAAATCAATACATGGAGCCAAGGGTGAAATAATGCAAATTAAATTGGGCCACTCCACAAGTCCTGCTTCCAGATCAGCTTCCCCAAGCACCTGGGCTTTGCAGAAGGAGCCAAGGATTCCCAAGCAGAGGTTGAAGTGCTGCTAAAAGAGAAGAAGTAAGGTTAGGAAAGCAACCACAGTACTAGTTAGAGTCCTTGCTCTTGAGAATCACCCCCAGTGGCATCCCTAGGTAAGAGCAGGGGCTTGACATATAACTTTTGGAGGGCTGCTGACCTCTAGTGTCTTGAGCAAAGCACTAGATCTAAAATCCAGACAGGCTGGCTGTCTCTCACAGGAGAGTCACAGTGGCTATACCCCATCGAGGATACAAGTGCACTGTGAGCATAACAAAACTACCATAAGCACTGGAAGGTGTAAATGAAGCCCCCCAAAGACCCTTCAAGACCCACCATACAGGACTCTCCGGACCTGGTACACCAGCATCCTTAGAGTGACCCTTGTAACACCTGTGTATTGTCATCTGCAGTGTTTCTCCTCTCCAAAGGAGGGGAAGGCCTATGTGTGAAATGCTCAGCCCACACAGGGCACTGCAGGCTTGGTGAATGCTCACATGAGTAAATGAAGAGCCCAGCAGCCGCTCAGCTCCCTGCCTCTTTGCTTTTGTTTATAAATATCAGATCTACTCACAGTAAGAAAATGGAGCAAAGGTGTTTTGAGATTACATATTATACAAATGTGAAAGTATTCCTGCAACTCAAAATATAGATGTAAATAGTTGTTTTTCTGTTGTGGTATAACCATGGCATGGTCAGATAGCAATGAAAGTACTCACTGTGCAGGACTTTTCTTGCACTCACTTCAGCATGCAGTGCCACTGTGAGCTCTGCTTTTTCACTATAGTTGGAGCTCGGTTAGTTGGGGCCCTTACTCAATCTGTTTGTGACAGCACTCTTAACTGTGCTCCAGGATTTGGATTACAGGAAGATAAGAAAGCTAGGAATGTGATAATTATCCTACAGGACTACTGTAAAGAAAAGAGATTGTGTTTTTGTTTTGTGTTGCATTTAATAGATTTCTAATTTGAGTGTGAAGTAAAGCAAGTCTCATGCTAGGAGAAAATTTGCACAAAGCTATGATAGAAATTAACTGCCATCAGTTACAGAGGACATGGAAGGACAAACAGGATTTCTCATTCTGGGGTCTCAGAGAGCCCTGGGAAGGATTGTCAGCCACAGCTGTACAGGTCCCGACAGCTGCTATGCTTTGGCAGGTTGAGCTGCTGCTGCTGCTGCAGACAGCTGTGCTGCTCCCCACAGCGGCCCTCCCCACGTGGCATGCTGTGAGATCACCCCTCACCACCCTGTTACAGGGGGGAGAAAACAAACCAGTAAGTTGCTTAGTGATGAGAGGACTTATGAGAGGGAAGAAAATTCAATCACTGATACCAAAGCCTGGAAAAGACCATTGTAGTGTTGTGTTCTAAAGCACTACATTCATTTTCCCCTTACTTAGATAAACTAAATGCTGTTTATTACCGAAATTGCCACCATACAATTTTGGTGCTTTATAGACAGGGAAGATAGATCACAAATATTTGTTCTACTCTTAAGTTGGCAAATTGCACAGTTTTGCTTTGGAGTGCTTCTCTGAGATCCACAGCTTTCTTGCAGAAATGCAAATTTTATTCATTCATTGTTAACCAAGACTTTTACAGTTGAATCCAATGCAGTGGTTCAGTTTGAATAGTATCTTATTTTAGGCAGTCTTTGGGCTTGTGAACGAAAGCGATGGGAGAAATCCTAAGTTGGCAGGGCTGAATGAGATAGGAAGCATAGACGCCCTGGGGCTCCCGCCAGCCGACCACCTTGACACCTGTGCCCACGGCACCTGACAGCCTCACTTGCTGCTGTGTGCTCAGTGCACAGCCCGGGTTGGCATGCTTTCCTAAGTGCTCGCCCTGGGTTTCTGAAAGAATCAACTGTTCAAAAGATTATAACCCTTTAGATAAGTTTTATCTTCGTTTTTTTTTTT
>PVKA01005424.1:68964-90678 GCA_004027165.1 Ctenomys sociabilis | reverse complement strand
TAAAATAAAAATAAATGAAAAAAAAAACAAAGACAACAATATACAAAGTATTAATTATTGAAACTGTCCTAATCAGTTTTGAAACTGTCTCATTGCTATTTGTTTCTCAATAAAATTAATATAAAAAAGAAACCAAAAAAAAAAAAAAAGAAGTAAGCTAGACTAAAAGAGAAAGAAAGAAAAGAAAGGAAAGGAAAAGATGAGAAAAGAAAGAGTGAGTAAACACAAACATGCCTACTGGCCAGGCTGGATGAGAATCTCAGTGCTGTTGCTTACGCTTTGTGTGACCTTGAGCACATCACTTGACATTTGTGCCTCAGTTGCCTAATATATGACATGGGGTGTGTAGGGTCAAAGGATTATAGGGAGACTTATGATACCTGGAAGACACAGGGAAATAGCTATTTAAGGGGATACTATCTCAACTAATGATCATTTTTGGTTAGTCATGCCCTGGGTAGTTATTTCTCTTCGTTTAAGGTCAGTTCTGAGTCTGGGAATAAAAAGAAGTGGAGGGAGGAAGAGAAATTTGACATTTGGTTTTAACAATTTGGTAAGCAATAAAAAGTGCTATCTACATCATATGAATCCTCAGACTAAGAAACTCCTGAAGCAGAAGAAATAACTCATACCTCGCATAACCATTTGAAAAAGTAGCTGTTTTCTTTTAGCTCTGCATTTGCATGTTTTTTTTTTTTTGAAAAAGGGGATGATTAAAGCCAAAGAAACAAAACAAAACTCCCTTATAAAAATGGCATATTATATGTTTTCAGGTTATTTTAGTGATTTCTATGGGTTTTTCCCTCCTAAGTTTAAAAAATGTTCGGATTTGGGATGATGTAGGTAGATGCCGTAGTCCTAAATGTTTCTGTGATAACTCATGCACTGATCTGATTATAGCCTTAATACTGTAATGGTCTGCACAATTTTCAGATGCCCTTTCTGTGGTTCTCCTGAGGCACCATGTTGGTTCCTGGAAGAGTTCTACAGTAATCCCTCACTATATTATCCCCTCTTTGTGCCACCTCACCTGGTGCTGAGCTCCCTGGCCAGTGATGTCTCTCTCTCTCCTGCTTCTCAGCCCAGCTGGTGAGTCCCAGGGGTCTTTGGCAACACCATTCTCCCTGGCCTGGGAAGTCTTAGGTTGGGGACCCAGGAAGTAGGCTATGGTGTCTTTCTTCTCTAGCTTTACATTCTATTGGTGAGTCTTTTGCAAATGTACAAAGTAATTTAGATGTGAAGCTGTATATGTTAAAATTCATATATGATAAGACCATTAGAAAGGTATAAAGAAAATAAAGTATGTGTGATTTAACTAATGGATTAACTGAAGGACAATTTGTCACACTCAGCTCGATTGAATCAGTATGGATGGTCCTGGGTGTTAAAGGTTCATGTGGGTGTGGAAAGCCTATAGCATTAAAGGAGGATGGGAAGGGAAGATGGATGCTGTTGATTCTCCTGGAGAAAGCTGTTCTACTGATTTTCCTCACATGAGCTCATCTGTTCACATCATTTGAGAAGGCTGGGTCCTTGCTGTCACTGAGGATGGCTGTGGTTTTCTTTAGGGGTAGCTCTGGTCCTTCCCTTGAGTGTCACTTCCTGGCTCTAGTGCAGATCCCTCAGCCTGCTGGCACAGATCTGTCATCCTTCTGGTGCTGGCTTTCCAGCTTCCATCACTGACCTCTGGGCCTTTCCAGTGCAGATCCTTGGAACAGACTTGTATAGGGCATTGTCGTAGGCTCCAGGCCTCCAGCTGGACTCACAGAACGTTGCTGTGGGCTCTAGGTCTTCAGCTGGACTTGTGAAGGACATTACCAGGGGATCCAGGCCCTCAGCGGGATTCTTTGTGTCTCTAGTGTATGGATGAGTCTCTCACACCCTTTTGGGATTGACTCTTTGAGTGAATATTATAAAATAATCCTATAAATTATGTGTTCTGTATTAAGTCTTTGTCCTTGTAAACCATTACTACTACAACAGTATGGGAGGGAGGATGAATCATGGTCTAGAGATGCTTTGTGTTCTTGGACTTAAATTAGCTTTGAAATGGCAATGGCCAATGAGGAAGACATATAGATAAATAGATATAAAAACTTAATAAAACACCATGAATTATAGAATTTCCTTTATATTAGAAATAAAAGTAGACCAGTTTGAGTTGTAAGGGGATTAATGCTGTACATATATATGAGGGATGTTGACCACAGACCTGGTCACAAGAGTCAAATAGCATAAAAATCAAAATGCTACAAAAGTATCTGGGACTTAGCTCTTCATCTGCCAATTTCTCCTAAATTTTTGCCTTTCACCTTGAAAAGGGTGCGTTTAGTCCATGAGCACCTACTCTAGGAGGTAAGATGGTTCAAAAATGCTGAGAAGTGTGAAAGAGAGTATTGCCCAGTCATCCACGGGTCATTACATAAGGCAGAAGTGTGGACCTCGTGAGCTGTGATCCTTCCATCCTGCCTTCCAGGTTCTCTTATTGTTGTCTTCTCCCCCTTCCCACAGTGTGGTGACTGGAGGGAAGAAGAGGTCAATATTATGGCGTGGAGATAGTGAGAGGCCACCTGCAGGTTCTCACAAAGGTTTATGTCTTTATTTGAAGAGCAATGGAAAGCCATGAAACAATTTAATTTGGTTGTTGTGTTCTTGGCACAAGAGGCACAGGCTAATTTCAATTTTGAAAACTTCACTGTATGTGGAGGTGACAGGGTAAGGGCATGTAGGGGAGTCAGCATGGTCCTTAGGAGTAGGTGAAGGACAGGGCTAGGTGGCAAGTGGCAGTGGGAATGGAGAGAGGGGATGGACTCTTGGCAGGTTGGGTGGTGAGGGTCCGGGCACGCCCAGAACTATGCCAAGACTGAAGAAGGTGCACATGAAGTGTGGAGGGAGGGCCGTGAGCTCTTGTCTTGCTCCTGAGTGCTGGGAGGCTCTGCCTAGTGTGAGGTGCTTGCTCACTTCTGGATTTGGAGGCAAGGTTTAAGGTGGAAAATTTAAATGGGAGGCCTTCAGCATAGCGAATAGAAGGACAGTGTGTGGTGAGATGAGCCGACGGCCTTGAAAAGAGAAGAGTGCCAGTGATGGCAAGGGGGAGTGGAGAGGTCTGCAGAGAACCATGAACTTGGAGCTTCAGCAGGAGGGGAGGAGTTACCACCATGTGTTGGTAGGAGGAGTTAGGAGTGCTCAGGGTGCATAGGGATGTCAGTTCGAGAATTGCTGTGGTGGACAGGGCAGGAAGAAGCTGAGCTGGAGTGCTAGAGAGGACACTGGCATGAAAAGTGGAGGAAGCAGATGAGAGCATCTCCATGAGCCACAGAAGAGAGAGAGACAGTAGAAAACGGATAGAGATCTTTGGCAGAAGCAAAGGGCACCAAGGAGTGCAGGGAAAGGGAGGAAGGGAAGGGGAGAACACAGGGATGTGTTGTGCATGTGTCTGAGCTCTCCTCTAGGAACACGCTCATTGTGTACTTTAGTGTGTTAATAAAATAAAAATTACAAAGAAGAAAATCAGAAGAAGAAAAAGAAAGAATGAGACAGAGCCAGAGACAAGAGAACCCAATCAGATTGTTAGGGGTGGTGATGGGGGAGGGGGAGGATCCTAACTCAGAGCTCACGCCACTTCAAATATTTTCTGAGTCATTAATTGAAAAGAGGAAATATGTATGTGCAGCAAAAGGAAGAGAATTTTGATGAGTGCTGCTATCTCCAAGAAATGTGTGGGACAACTTGAATGACTTACTGTGTGCTTTAAAGCTTCAATGTTCCCACACCTCATAGAACAGGAATGGGACCGTGAGGGGACAGGACTGAGGAAGTCAGAGCAGAGGAACCTGAGCAGTCCAGGATGCCTGATGCCTCTCTGCCAGGTAGGTGTAGTACACACTGTCTTCTCCAATATGGCCAAAGCCATTCCTCTAAGTGTAAAAATAGCACATAGTCTCTTCCCTCTGAAGTGTCCAGCACTGTCCACTTCATCGTTGCAGAGGACATTCAGGGACGGGCTCTTACCTCCGAGCTTGTCCTGTTTTGTCTTTGAACATGCCCCTAGACATAATGGAGACAGTGTGAGCTCTTTTCCCCCCTTTCCTTTCTGTCTTTCCAAATAATCCCCAGAAGGATAACCATCAAACTACACCTCAGTGGCTGGACCCAGCGTGGGCCTAGGCAGCCAGGAACCCAGCAGTGCCAGCTCTGGACAATGAGTTGTGCCTCAGCAGGGGGAAGAGGAACCAGCCCAGAAATGCAGGCGTGGGAAGTGTATGCCTGGGAAAGGGATAAAGTATGAGGTGCCTGCCTGCCAAACACCCCACTTCCAGGGTGAGTGCCTATGGGAGATGAGATGAGAAAACACTCAAAGTGTTTCTGTGCTTAGGAGGCACAAAGGCTCACTCTCTCAAGAAACCTGTGATTTGTGAGAAGTTAGATTTCAGAAGTTAACTGTGCTGTTGAGCTTCCAAATGGGATGGGTTTATTATTAGTTCTTCTTGCACCAAGAAACATTCTGTATTTCCCAAGGGAACCTGTCAGAGCCAAGCAAACAGATATTATTTTTAGGATAATCAAGAAAATGTACCTTGTAGTCATGCTTGTGGAGATGAGCCTCGCTCAGACCCTTGTTGCTAATTGCTTTTTTCTTTTTTTAAACCAACGTTCTTTCACTAAGCAAGCACCAATGAAGGACAGGTGAAGCACATATTCTCTGTGGACTAGTTAATGCCTGCAGGTCTGGCCTGACAACCTTACCTGGTATGCTAAGTGGATTCATGGTTGCTAGGTTCTGGGCACATGTGGAAACAATCTCTGCTTCAGTGAGATGAGGAAAGTATCAGTGAAGTCCATTATTGCTTTGTGGCCTAGAAAATAAAGGAAGGGGGTGTCTTGGTTGCTTTCCTTATTGCCCACACAAAATACCCAACACCCACAACTTAAAGGAGGAAAAGTTTATTTCAGCTTACAGTTTGTAGAAGTTTCAGCCTATAGTTAACTGGCTGGAATACAAGATGGACTAGCAGGAAGGCATCTCAGAGGAGAAACAGTCCATGGCATGGAAGGCAGAAGGCTGTGAGCAGCAAGCAGCGGAGTAGCCACAGCAAATCTCCATCCAGGCAGCAAGTTTTTGGGGTGGTGCCACCCACACCCAAGGCAGACTCTTCCCATTACCCATACCCAGAATTATGCTAAACCAATCCAATTTAATTATTGCACTCTTAATATACATTCACACACCCTAGATTCTGAAAACCTCCCCTTTGAGTGCATAAGCTTTCAGGGGAAATCTGAACACAAGGCATAATAAGGAGTAAAGGCAGAAGGAGCAGATGACAAAAGGAGCAGGTCAGAACAGAGCAATTTGATCCATAGGAATTACCAGAAAGAATGGAGTCATATATATAAGAACTTGATTTTAATCTTCAGCATATGAACACTTGATTTGGGGCACTCATGATGCTAGCATTGTGATTGGCCAATGTGGTGCACATTACACATAGCTTAACTGACCATGTCTTGTCTCTTGTTATGCCCTTTCAGGGGAGAGAATCTGTGCTTTTGGAGGGAGCAGTAGGAAGTGGGTGGGGCTTGGATGCTGCAGGGATATCAGGCACAGCCATGGAGAAGACCAAGGTCAATGTTCATGAGGGTCCAGTCCATGGACAGGCATGCATAGTGGCAGCACTATTGGCAGTCATGGTACTGGAGGCCAGAAGAGTGGCAGCACCCTAGCTTACTGGGGGCTCTTGAGAAGACTTTGCCTGGCATCTTGGAGAACAGTGCTTAGCATCTTAGAGAGTTCTGGCAAGCACTATGGTTTTACTTACTAGTCTATCTTTAGGGGAAAGCTGGTTAATTATCCAGTCCGTTGAGACTATTCCATAGTTGACCGGACAAACCAGAAGTCAGTGGAAGTACAGCTTGGCCTAAGTGTGTCAACACTGGCAGCCTCAGAAGATGATTTTTGCTGAGTCTGATTAAGAACTGTTCAAGCTAGAATCATTTGGAGAAAGTAATGCCACACTGAAGCCAGGCCTCATGTATGAACTAGGAGAAACACATCTTAGAGGACAGAGATGATGTGAAGAAAATGACTGACTTAAAACAGCTTGGTGTGTGATTTAAAAAAAAAATCCAATGACAATATGAGACTGATAAGCATTTGTTAGAAAACTGTATTTCAAATATGAAATCTGGCTCCAAAACTTAGGTTAGCAATATTCCCTTGAGACGCTGGGTAGCAGCAGCGTGCCATGCCTCTCACTTACCCCTGTGATCGCAGGGTGAGCAGCTGAAATCCCAGTGTCCTGTGTTGCTAAGCTGTGATGTTTGCTCTATGAAGTATGCCCAATGTATTTCTGATTTACAATATTTTCAACTCATCAAGATGTAGCCTTGTCCTAAGTCAAGAAATATTATGTATAGTGGCTAAATATGATGGAATAAAAAAGATGTGTATGCAAGTTGTAGAATAACCACCAAGAAAATAATTCAAAAAGTCATTAAAAGAATAAAATGTCATACTAGAAATTATTCATTTAAGTATTTAAGGAATAATATAGAAGGAAGACAGGAGACAAATGTCCATGCAAGTATAAAACAGCAGCTATAAATCCAAGTGTTTTCATAATTACATTAAGCATGAATGGGTCAAACAAGCCAATCTATTAAACAATCCAAAAAACAGAGCTTCTTATACTGAATGAAAACATAAGGTCTACTTATATGTTCTATATAGGGAACACAACTTGCATTCAAAGATCTAGGTCAATTGAAAATAATATAATGGTGATTATATTTCATGCAAACAATAACCATAAGAAAGTTGGAGTCAAATAAACTGTTGCTAGTGATAGAGGGAAATTTTGTAATAAAAGTGTCAATCAATTAAAAGATATAATAAGCATAAGTTAAACCAATCTGTAAAGTCTGGAAGGCCTCAGTAAGATGAATAGGAGACCCCTCTTCACCCTAGTACTGATTTTTAACAAGCATCTATGGCAGACAATATCCTTTTTAAAAAACTACATTTGGTTGTTGCAGGGCCTAACTGTGGCAGCTTGGAGTTGGTGACCCTCCCACTTTCAGCGCTGGGATGACAGGCATGCACCACTATGTGCAGACTCTGGCCACCTCCGCCCATCCTGGGGGTGGGGCTGGTGAGGCATGCGGTGCCAGGGATTGAACCGTGGTCCCTGTGCTGGCCTAAACTCGCCTGAGCGGGCACTTTAGTCTGCTGAGCCATCTCATCAGCCCTGACAATATCTTTATAAGTGGTAGAGTAGCTGAAAGAGTCAAGCCTTCCAGGGAATTAAAATACCAAGAACAGTTGCTCTGAAGAGGTAAGAACAGTTTCACTTTACCTGTGCCTCCCTCCCATAGCTCAGTGCCAAGGGAACCCTTTCTACTCAAGATTGCTCCCCCAGGGAAAGGTGAGATCACCCTGGGGGCCTTGGTCTCCACTACCATCTCTGTTTGCATCCCAGCACCCATAGGAGACTGAATCTCCATGGGATGCAACGAGATGCTGTAGGAATGGAGCTTCCTTCAGGAGGTGATCAGGTTATGCCTGCTGTGTGGGATTGAAGCCTACAGTGGTTCCCAACACATGGTTCTGAATGCCATAATCTTGAATATCAACCCTCCCAAAACCCAATTTTCTAAAGTTTAACATCTCTTTAACGTGGAATCTGAAAATATTAAAATCCCAAGTGTTGAAATCTTTTAACCCCCCACCCCCTCAACTGCAATTCCCATGGTGGAGTGTGGAAGAAAGAGTTGAATTCTGGGATAGGACTGGCCACAGGACTAAACAATGATGAAATTGTTAGTTTGAAAATGTATCTTTGGTCTGGGTTGACATTCCTTCCTGCTGGTGAAGCTCCAGGAGTTTTAATGAACTAGAACTATGCTTTACTGAAGAAGCCAGTGAAGTTACTGATGGGTGGAGAATAACTATGTGCCAAATAGGCTACAAAGTTTCTTACCCAATGGTGTGCTGTTTGATCACTGGTAATATTGCTGCCAAATCTGTGGGCTGCATGGATGCATGCAGAATGGATTTCCTTGCATCTAAAACAATATAGAAGAGTGACACAGAAGATGGGAAAATTGAAGAAGAAATGCTCATGCTGATTGAATCAAAGGAGAGTTTAGAGACTAACACCACAAAGAAAGTGAATGTGAACCTATTTTCTAAGGAAATCTATGATCTGAAAGAAAAATGTAGCTATTCATTGTGATGTGAGATTCAAAACAGACTCATGGGTTGTGAAAGTTACCCAGCTGTTACGGTGTACTTGGTGTGGTTTCCATAATCTATCTCTGTATTATGCTTTGAACGTGGTGAATTTTCTCTTCAGTTAATTTTTTGCACTATTTAAATTGTTAGCATTAATTTTATTACTCACTGTGATAAAAATCCCTACACCATTTCCAATATGGGCCCATAGATATGTCAAGACTCTTGGAGAGCTCTAATTTGTAATAACATTTTTTTTTTCAAATTTGACTTTGCTAAAGTACAATATTGACTTTGTGTAAAGCATTGTGCATCTATGTCAAGTGTTGAAACTTGATAAATGAAGATTTGTCCTTTTCTCTATGCATTTGAAAGAAAATTTCTTGAGATCTTGGCTCTTTGAATGACTGCAAATACAGTGGTCAATGCAGTTACAAAACTGGGTACACATGATTGCCAACTAAAGCAATCTACTCTCTCCTTTTCCTTCCTGTGTGTACTTCATCTATTCAAGACTTGCATCTGTGCAGCTATTGTTAGCATGTTGAGTTAAAAATACACATATTGTTTATTTTATTATATAAAGTGTCCTATGAAGTGTTCTGCTGTGTTTTTATGTTTCTTGGTGTCCTTTTAAAAATGTGAATAGGTGTTTAAAAAAAAAAACGTTAAAAGTTATGATTATTATCCTAGTGCACTGGTGCATGTGTTTAGAACCAGCAAGGAGGCAGAGGCCAGCCTGGGTTATATACTCAGTTCAAGACCAGCCTGGACTACATTGGAAGACCCTTTTTCAAACAAACAAACAAACAAACAAACAAACAAACAATCCAACAAACAAGCAAGCAATCTCAGTTTATTAGTATTACTATTTTGTGTGTGTGTGTGGTTCTGAGATTTGAAGACAGGGCCTTCTCAATGACCTACAATCCCTGCCACTCCTCCTTTTTATTTCAAGATAGGATCTTGCTACGTCACTAAGTTTCACAGTCTGATCTCAAACTTGAGATCCTCCTGCATGAGCTTTCCTAGAGCTACATTTGGTATTATGGCTTTTAGTTTTAGTACAGGGTCTACAGGGTCTCACTACACAGATTGGACTTGTAGTGATCCTCTTGTTTTCAGCTCTCAAGTGCTGGGATTACAGGTGCAAGCCACCACACTCAGCCTCAATTGCCTTTCAGTGAGCCCTGGGGGCAGGGCTGGGATGGTATGCTCTGTTTAAGCAGGCACTTTAGTCCACTGAGCTATCTGGCCATCCTAGAAACATATCTTTTGGGGATATGGCTGAAGAAAACTGATGAAAACACGTGACAACACAAAAATTTGTGTATGTGACTATGTGGTACTCTTCATAAGATTTTTATATGCAATTGCCCCAAACTGGGGACAACCAAAATACTCCTAATAGATGATTAAATGAACTTATTTATTTATACCATGGAAGACACTCAGCAATAAAAAGAAGTGAAGTAAAAAATCCATGTAACATTCTGGATCAGAGATCAGAGATATCCAGTAAATTATACTGAGTGAAAAAAAAATACTAAAAGTTCACAGGCTCTATAATTTTGTTTATACAATGTTCTCAAATAGCAAAATTATAGAGATAGAAAATAGAGTAGTGGCTGTGAGGGGCTTACAGTGGTGGGGAAGGGGTGGGCATGACTATGAAAGGGCCTTCCAAGGGGGATCTTTATGGGGATGGAGTTCTGTGATTTCTGAGTGAGGCAGTGGTTAGGAATCCTCCTACTAGATAAGACAGCACAAAACTAGCATGCATGTTGTACTTTCAGTGTTTTTGTTATTATTATGTAAGATGTAACCACAGGGCACAATTGGGCAAGGGTACAGGGGCCTCTCTGTGCTGTCTTTGGAACTTTCTGGAAATCTATAATTTGTTTGCATAAAAAGGCCTTTGTGAAGTGTAACTGGCAGCCTGTAAGGTAATCCCCATGTTCATTCCCTCAATGGCTCCTCCCCAGGAGGCTAGACCCATTTTAGTGATGCACTTGCAATAAGTAGAATACAGCAGAAATGGCCCTGGGCTATAGAGCCTACAGCTTTTTACTTGGGCCAAACTTCTATTTCTCTTGTCTTTCTCAGGGGAGGCAGAGCCCAGGATAGCATCACTGGGTGGTGTCTCCAAACAAAAGCCTAGAAGAACAACAACCAAGAAAGTGCATCTTTGAGAATCAAGCCCAGCTAATCTCAAGGTGACTGCAGCCCTGGTGAGATCTGGTGAGCTATGCCCTGCTAGGCACTCAGGGGCTCTGTTTCCTAACACCTATACAGTAGATGATGCATTTTGGTTGTTCGTAGCTGCTAAGACACATGAATAAAACAAAACAGTAATAAGAAAGGATACGAAAGGGAAATATGTGAGGAATACTTGGAAGCAGGGGGTAGGTCAGGCCAATGGACTTTATCTTTGCAGGAAGCCAGTGGGAAGTGCAGCACCATGTGCACGTGATGATTGGCTCAGGGGACTTCTGTCCTCTACTTTCCTTGTGACTGGAACAAAATATCTTACAGCTTTTCTTCTGGATGGTTAACAACCTAATTTCCCAGATCAAAACTGGAGAAACAGAAGAGCTGCAAGGCCAGCCAACATTTTATCCCTAGCCTTTCAAGGTCAGCAAAGACTCAGGACATAGGTGAACCTGTACTGTGACATCATGAAACTCAGTGGTGCCCCAAATTTTCTGAACAAGGAGATTATGGAGCCACAGAGGAAACAGATCGAAGTTCTATAGTGTGCCTGGGGAGAGTCACATGGAGACAAAACTTTCCCTCAGGCTCTCACAGAGAGCAAGCTGGTCAAGCATTGGCCGTGACTCATCCACATGGATGACACAGACAAAGGATCTACAGAATAATGTACAGGACTACAAGATAAACCCTGAGGGGACTTCACTGACCTCATAAGAAACAAAAACTACATGCTTTGGTATATAGGTCTTGCTCTATCTCAGTCTTAACCATCCAACAGAAAAGTATAAAAATGAGATGTACAATGCGGGGCCATAATAATAAGTTGAGCTATAAATGCTATGGTCAACAATTTCTTCAGATAACTCACTATTGTTGTGGAATGCTGGACTGTGTTGGATTGTGTTGTCGAGTTCAAGCACCTAAGTTAGTTGAATGACAATGAAGGGGTATAGAAAGGAAGAATCAGGATGTGTGTGTATGGACAGTACAGTTGGGATAGATAATGCTGTGGTTCTATAAAATCCTATGAGAGGCAAGATTTGCACTAATGGTGGTTGGACAGGATATTATGTCAGCTTCTAGTACTATGGACAACCACTAGGAAAATAACAAAGTAGAAAGTATTAATTATTGAATCTGTGATATAATTCAGGTATAAAAAATAAGATAAGTAAACAGCTACACTCTCTTAGTTTACATATAAGAGACATCTGCTATAATGTCTGTAAGTATAATATCATGTATGCACCTTGTATGATATCAAAGCATTATGAAAACAGTTTGCAATGTATTAATTTATCAAATCTGTCTTGTTAAAGTGTCTCAAAACTGTCTCATTGATATTTGTACTTCAATAAAAAAAATTATTAAAAAGATTTTTTAAAAAGGCTTATTTTGGCTGGTAGTTTCAGAGGTCACCTTCCATGCATGGCCAGGCAGCTGTGAATCAGAAATAGCATGGTGGAGAAAGTATGTAGGAGGAAAGTCACTCTGCTTAGGTGGCCAGGAAGCTGAGAAAAAGGAGGATTGGGGAAGCAATTCAGGACTCTGCTATAGAGCAGCTATTGCCTGTGAGTAGAAATGTGGTAAAAATATTCTTAAAAAAACATGGCTTGAAGTAGACATGAGCCATATTAGAAAGGGGAGAATCTTGGTACAAGTGCCTCAATGGGAAGGCTGCCTCCCTGGCCAAGGAGAGGTGAGGGGGCATCACTAGAAGAGGAGGGGACAGGACATAGATTGCCAAGGGCACCCAACAGGTCCAGGCTGTCAGAGTTGAGATGTGACATGGGCATTATTATTGAAGTTATAATAAAACTTCAATTGCTTCAAGGATGTTTCATGTAAAACTTGGTTACTTACAATTAATTTCCCACTTCATATAATGGTTATTCAGGTTGGCACAGCTGACATCTGGCATAAGGGCTCAGCCCAGCAAGGCTGCCTCCTGGAGAACCTGCATGTGCCTGCATCGCTCAAGGACTTCCTGAGTTCAGAGTGGACCTGCCTGCTCCTCAGCACCCTGATAAATCAAGGTGGATGGGAGCACACATTATGAAGTCAGATGGAATTGTTTCTCATCCTGACTTGGGCTCTGTGACTGCCCGCAAGTCCCTCTAACATCTTCAGGTTTGTTTTCTTGGCTGGGGAACAACAGAATACTCCTATCTTCTTAGGAGTCCCGTGAGGGCCAAGATCCCTGTTCACGGCTTCTAGTGTGACCAGGCCATCAGAAAATGAGCACTGCTTTCCAGACAAGGGGTGGGTCATGTTGCTATATTTTGTGTCCTAAGAAAAAATTGCGTAGATGGTGAGGAGAATGTGAGACCAGGTAGATATCAAGAAAAGCCTGAAAAATCGGGATGACATTCTGTTCAATTTAGATAAGCCTTCAGAGAGACTTTTCTCTGTGCTTCCTAGAAAACTGCTCAGGCTGATGTGTTAGAAATTAATAATGGGGACACTTTGCAAGTTCTTGGAATGCCTCATGCATATGTGTATCAGGCTTTCAATATCATTCCCTGAAGCACAGTGGGTCCAATTAAATGGGTGAAGATCATTTCTGTCCCTGGAAGGAGAAAAGCAGCAAGAAACCATTCATTAATAAGATACTGGATAAGTGGCCTATTGCATGTCTATTCTGGCTCTTCCAGCAAAATGTTGAAGGAGGGAGATGTAGCATTTATTATTTATAAACAAAGAGTTTGGCCCTGAAAGAGCTGACTACTTGTAAGTCTCCCCTTATCTTCACAAAGACTCTGGGGGAAATAGCATCTGTCGTCCTGTTGGTTGAGCTTGGTGCTCCATTCCTTTATTCAGTTTGGAATCAGAATGAATATTTAGATTTATTATTGCAGTACTGGGGATTGAATCCAGTATATAGTAAACTATATCCTTAGCTTATTTATTTATTCATTTATTTATTTGGTGCAAGGTCTCACTATGCAGCTCAGACTCATAGTGATCCTCCTATCTCAGTCTCTCCAGTGCTTGGATTACAGCTATGTGCCATCACACCCAGTTTCTGTGGCTGGCAGGGCATGCCTGGGCTTCTGGGGCTGGCATGACAGGTGGTACCAAGGGTTGAACCTGGGTCCTTGTGCTTGCCGGGCAGGTACTTAGACCACTGAGCTATTTCCCCAGCCCTTTATTTTTTATTTTAAATTTTGAGGCAGTATCCTGCTAAGTTGCACAGGTTAGGTTAGAGCTTTTGATTCCCCTGCCTGAGCCTCCCCTAACCCCAAGTAGTTGTGATTATTGGTATGCACCATCATGCCTGGTGAGAATTTAAGAGTTTTGATATTCTCTACGTTGCACTGATTGTTTGAGTATGCTCATATGTATGATTGGTTACTCAGTAATGAGAAAATATGTCACATAATTAATAATGTACTTGGTCAGATAGTCACTGAGTTTTCTTCCTGTCTGTCTCTGACCCTCTCCATTTTTCTAGATGCATAAGTTAAAATTTAAAGCACTACTTAGGTAGGGTTCAGGCTTTAAGAACTATAAAGATGAAGCTTATGTATGGAGGTTATTCTAAGAAATAATAAATAATGAGATGCTGGGCCAGTGAGATAGCTCAGTGGACTAAAATGCTTGCTTACACAAACTTAGGCAAGCTCAGGGACCACAGTTCTATTCCTGGTGCCTCATGCCACACCAGCTCCACCCCCAGGATGGGCTGAGCCAGCCACAGAGTCCAGGCATAGTGGCGTAAGCCTGTAATCCCAGCTCTGGGGAGGCTGAAAACAGGAGGATCATTAGAGTCTGAGATGCTTAGTGGGACCCTGTAACAACCAAATACGTTAGATAGATAGATAGATAGATAGATAGATAGATAGATAGATAGATAGGTAGATAGATAGATGATAGATAAGGTATGATTCAGTGTAGAAAAGAATGAAAATGTGTGAAGAAAATGTTCTAAGACATTTGAAGGCAGATGGATAATACTGTGGAATGATAGCAAAGAAAGTTCATAGAAGATGCACTGGATTGGAGCTTGCCTCAGAGGCTGGAGGGGTTCTAGTCCTGAGGAAGGAGGTTAACTTGAGTGATGGGGGAGGAGGCACATGACACAGCAGAGGATAAGGATGAGTCAGGAAGGTGAAGATTTTGCTGTCCATGGAGAGTTTGGATGTTGGATCAAGATTGTTAGAATATATATATATGAGAGAGAGAAAGGAGTTTCATCAAAAAGACTATTGAGATAGCATATATAGACACGCACATGTGCAAGAAAGGATTGTCATCATCATTACATGCTAGAAAAATGCATATTAAAACCACAATGAGCTGTCACTACACACCTATTGAAATGGCTAAATATCTATCTATCTATCTATCTATCTATCTATCTATCTATCTATCATCTATCTATCTATCTATCTATCTATCTATCTATCTATCTATCTATCTATTTATCCATCCACACATATATGTATAGATATTGTTTAAATATGTGTTATTTAACAACAAAGTGTTTAGAAAAAAATTATCTTTGTTTCTAGTGCAATTTTGTTGTTGCCAGAGAATGCACTGTATGATTCAATTGTTTAGAATCTGCTAAGGCTTGTTTTATGACCCAGCACTCCTAATGGTTACTGCATGGCATTTTGCTGTCCTTAGATGATGCTCTGGAAAGCACAGCTGGGTCCTGTTGGCTGATGGGGCTGTGAAGTCCCTTAGCTCTTGTTGGCTTCTGCCTAGTGTTCCTGTTAATTGCTGAGAAAGGGTACTGAAGTCCTCAACTGTAATTTACTTCTTTTGAAGTCTATTAGTTGAAGTTTGTTGTTTAATTCAAGCAGGGGTAGAACTGCCTTGATAGATATTCTTGATAGATTGACAAAATGTCCCTCTGTTTATCCTGTTAATTTTCTGTTAAAATCTACTTTATAAGATGAGTATATAACCATTCTTGCTTTTTGAAAATTAATGTCTACAGGGGAAAACTTTTATCATCCTTTTACTCTAATTCTACGTGTATTATTATGTTTCAGATAAATTTAGAAAGTGCATCTTTTTTTCAATACATTATGCCAGCCAGTAGCTTTTATTGGTGCCTGCAGGCCATTTATATTTAAAGTAACTCTTGCTATGATGGAATATTGATCTGGCATTTTACTATTTCTTTCCTATTTTTATTTCTGTTTTTACTTTTTTAAAGAGAGTACAAATTAGAATTAAGATAGAAAAAATTATAAGTGATACAGATCTTCACTTAACAAAGTAATATGAATTTCACAGTATTTGTTGTAATACATATTGTTGTCTTCCAACTAGTTATTTATATTACCGGATATATGCATGTATAATTGGAAGAAGAAAGAAAAGAAATGTATAAGAAATTAAGAAGACAAAAAGTACAAACAATTGGATAAAGGAAATGAAACAAATTAAAGCACTGACTACCTTTTTCCATAGACCATCAAAAATGCACAGTACAGTTGTCCAAACTATTCTTCTTACATACATAGATAACTCTCTTTTTCCCACTCCCTGTCCTGTCCTTCTCTTCAACTCAGTAACTTTTTCCTTTTGAATGAGTTCATTCCCTTTCCCCAGTATCTGTTGTGCTCTTCAGATCCCATTTTTCTCTTTCAGGTTCTCACACTAAGGAGACAATACGATGTTTTCACAGCAGGTCTGATTTATTTCTCTTAGTTTTATTTCTCATTTCTATATTTTTTACTCCTTCTGTGTTACTTAGGCATTTTTTGAGTTCCACTTTAGCTTCTTTATAACTTAACTTCCTTGAATATTTCATTTTGTACTTTCATTTCTTCTTTTGTGTATTACCATATATTTCCATAATTTATCACAGTTTCCTGGTTCTGAAATTTTTATTGCTTTGCATAATCTAGAGCTCTCATTTCAATTTTGGCCCTATTTTCTTCCTTAGTTTAAAAACATAATTATCTTAAATATTTCCTTCATACACATTGAGCATCACATCACATGTGATTATAGATTTCATTTCAATCATAAAATATGATTAAACTAACTCATTAAAGGATAATTATTATATTTACTTCCATTTTTATTTTTGTATTGTCTTTTTCTTTTTTTCTTTTGCATAATTTTATTGAAGAACAAATAGTAATGAGAAAGTTTCAAATCAGATTAGTAGGACAGATTCAATAATTAATGCATTGCATATTGTTTTCATAGTGGTTTTTGTCATACAAGGTGCATACACATTCTATTTATAAACACTATTAGAGAAGATGCCTCTATTCAATAAATTAAGAGAATTTAGCTGTATACCTATCTTTTTCTTAAAGCTGAATTATACTACAGTTCCAATAATTAATACTTTTTACATTGTTATCTTCCTAATGGTTATCCATAGTACAAGAAGCAAACAGGATATCTGGCCCAATCACCATTAGTGCAAATCTTTCTTCTCATAGAATTATGTGAAAGTATTGCATATTATCCTAACCATGCTGTTTATACAAACACAGAATGATCCTTCCTTTTAATCCTCTTTTTGTTGTTTAGATATGTCAGCGATAATATTGTCATTCAATTATTATAGGTGCTTGAATTCAGTGAAGCAATCCAACACAGTCCAGGAGTCCACAATAGTAGTGGGTCATCCTAAGAAGTTGTTGCTTTGAGTCATAACAGCTAACATATTATTATGGCTTTATTTTACATAACTCATTTTTTATACTTTTCAGCTCAATGGTTAAGACCAAGATAAAGTAAGACCTATATACCAAACAAATGTAACTTTTGTATCTGATGAGGTCAGTCAAGTCCCCTCAGAGTTTATCCTATAACCCTGTACCTCACTTTGTAGAGATCCTTTGTCAGTGTCAGCCATGTAGATGAGTCATGACCATTGCTTGACCAATTTGCTCTCTGTGAAAGCCTGTGAGAAAGTTTTCTCTCCATGTGACTCTCCTTAGGCACACTATAGATCATTGATCGCATTCCTCTGTGGCTCCATAATCTCCTTGATCAGAAAATTTGGGGCACAACTGAGTTCCATGATGTTACAGTACAGGTTTTCCTATGTCCTGAGTCTTCACTGACATTGGCTAGGGCCAAAACGTTGGCTGCCTTGCAGCCCTGCCATTCCTCCAGTTTTTGATCTGCAGACTTAGGTTGTTGACCATCCAGAAGAGAAGTTAATTATTACCCTGCAACACAGGCAGTTTAGTTTACGCTATTTGTCTAAATTCCTTTTAGCTGTTTTTATGTCTTTCTATTTGCATTCTTTTGATTTCTTATACTATGGAGACTATATGATATTTACACATGTGTGTCTGGTTTATTTCACTTATGAGTATATGTTTGAGTAGCATCCACTTAAATATAAATGCTTCCAGTTTATCATTCTTTATAGCTGACTAATGCTCCATTGTATAAAAATACCACATCTTTTTCAACCATTCCTCATGTAACAGGTATCTTGGTTGGTTCCATGATTTTGTTATCACAAATTGTGCTGCTATAAACATAGTTACACATATATTACTATGATATGATAGTTCAGTTCCTCCAGGAAAATTCCCAGTAGGGGAATAGCCAGCTTGAATGGGATTTCCAGTCCTAGTTTTCTGAGGAGCCTCACACTGATCTCCATAATGGTTGCACCAGCCTACATTCCCACCAGCAGTGCAGAACTGTTCCCTTTCCCCCACATCCTTTCCAACACTTGTTTTTGGTTGATTTATTTATGACAGGCATTCTTTCTGGAGTGAAATGGTGTCTCAGTGTTGTTTTAACTTGCATTTCATGGATGGTTAGCAATGTGGAGCATTTTTTCATATATTTATTCGCTTCTTTAATTTCGTCTTCTGAGAAGTGTGTATTCATCTCAGATGCCCATTTCTGAATTGGGTCTTTAAATTTGAGGGCCCTGTTATATCTTAGTTCTTTATAAATTCTAGAGAGCACACCTATATCTGAGTGCTTATTAGTTAAGATTTTTTTCAAAATTTATAGGTTGTCTTTTCATTTTGTTGACAATTTCTTTTGATGTGCAGAAACTTCTCAATAACAGTTAATCCCATTTGTTAATAATTTCAAGTGTTTCCCATGTGAATACATGTTTGTTCATGAATTCTTTGCCTACACCTATGTCTTGAAGAGTTCCTCCTTCTGTTTTAATGTTTAGATCTTTAATCCATTTTGACTTTAGCTTAGTGCATGGTGATAGAGCTAGGTCAAGTTTTAGTTTCCGGCATGTAGAAAGCCAATTTTTCCAGCACCATTTGTTAAAGAGGCTATCTTTCTTCCAGTGAGCTTGTTTGGCTCCATTATCAAAGACCAGGTGGTTGAGTGTGTTCATAGAGGTCTCTGCGTCTTCTATTCCATTGATCCTCAGTTCTATTTTGTTGCCAATACCTTGCTGATTTTTATCACAGTGGCTTTGTAATATAATTTCAAGTCAGGAATTGTGATGCCTCCTACCTTGTCTTTGTTGGCCAGCACTGCCTTTGCTATTCTAGGTCTTTCCTGGTTCCAAATAAATTTTAGGAATGATTTCTCTATCTGGGAGGTATGTTGGTGGCAGTTTGATAGGGATTGCATTAAATGTGTACAACAATTTTGGGAGTATGGCCATCTTCACGATGTTGGGTCTTCCTATCCAGGAGGAGGAAATATCTTTCCATTTTCTGAAATCCTCTACAATGTCTTTTCTTGGGGTACTGTAATTTCATCTGAAAAAGTCTTTGACTTCCTTGGTTAAGTGAATTCCAAGGTATCTCATTTTCCACAATGCTGTTGTAAATGGTATTGTTTCTATAGTTTCCCTGTCAGTGTATTTGGTATCTGTGTGCTACTGAGTTTTGAGTATTGACTTTGTATCCTGCTATATGCTGAATTTGCGTATCAATTCTAGTAGCTTCTTGGTGGAGGTTTTTGGATCTTCCAAGTAAAGTATCATGTCATCTGCCAATAGTGATAATTTAACTTCTTCTTTACCTATTCTTATTCCTTTTATTTCTCCCTCTTGTCTAATGGCTGTTGCTAATGATTCCAAAACTATATTGAGTAGGAGGGATACTAGAGGACATCCTTGTCTTGGACCTGATCTAAGAGTAAAAGGTTTCAGTTTTTCCCCGTTTAGAATTGTATTAGTCACTGGGTTGTCATAGGTGGCTTTTATCAAATTGAAGTAGAGACATCTATTCCAATTTTCTGTAGGACTTTGAATATGAACGAGTGTTGGGCTTTGTCAAAAGCTTTTTCTGCATCAACTGAGATGATAATGTGGTTTTTAGATTTCAGTCTATTAATATAGTGTATTACATTTATAGATTTTCGAGTATTGAACCATCCTTGCATCCCTGGGATGAATCCTACCTGCTCATGGTGTATGATTTGCTGTATTCTATTTGCTAGGATTTTACTGAGTATTTTTGCATCTATGAGGGAGATTGGCCTGTAGTTCTCCTTTTTGGTTGTGTCTTTCCCTGGTTTTGGAATCAGTATAATACTTGCCTCCAGAAATGATTTTGGGAGGCCTGCTTCCTTTTCAATTTCATTGAAGAGTTTGTGGAGTGTGGGGATTGGATCTTGAATAAATTTCTTGTAGAACTCAGCTGTGAATCCATCAGGACCTGGACTTTCCTTTGTTGGTAGACTTTTTATGACGTTTCATATTTCGTTGACTGTTACTGGTTTATTAAGAGTTGTTATATCTTCTTGGTTCAGTTTTGGTAATTTGTACCTTTCTAGGAATCTGTCCGTTTCTTCTGTCTTCTATTCTGTGAGTGTAAAGATTCTTGAAGTAACTATTGATAATCTTCTGAATTTCCACTGGGTTTGTGGTGATTTCACCCTTTTCCTTCCTTATTGCTTGTTTGAATTTTTTCTTTCCTCTCTTTAATGAGGTTGGCTAGAGGCTTATCAACTCTATTTAGTCTTTCAAAGAACCAACTTTTTGATTTGTGGATTCTTTTAATTGTTTTCTTCATCTCAATTGAATATATTTCTGCCCTAATCTTTATGATATCTTCCCGTCTTTGCGCTCTGGGTTTCATTTGCTCTTCTTTTTCTAATTGTCAGAGGTGCAAATTTAGGGTGCTAATTTGTTCCCATTCTGTTTTCCTAATGTGGGAGTTCATAGGTATGATTTTCCCTGTAAGAACTGCTTTCATCACATCCCATAAATTCCAGTAAGTTGTGCTTGAATTTTCATTGAATTGTAGATATTGTTGAATTTCTTTTTTTTGTTGTTGAATTCTTCTTTATTTAGTGAAATTCTGTATTGTTTCTATTTTTTTTTCTAATTTTTGTTTTATTGAAGTACAAATATCAATGAGACAGTTTTGAGACACTTTAACAAGACAGATTTGGTAAATTAATACATTGCACACTGTTTTCATAATGTTTTGGTATCACAAAAGTTGCATACATGATATTATACTTACAGACATTATTACACTGTGTGTCTCTTATCAGTAAATAAAGAGAGTGTAGCTCTTTGCCCATCTTATTTTTTATACCTGAATTACATCAAAGATTCAATAATTAATACTTTCTACCTTGATATTTTCCTAGTGGTTGTCCATAGTACTAGAAGCTCACATAATATCCTGTCCAACCACCATTAGAGCAAATCTTGTCTCTCATAGGATTATATAGAAGCACAGTGTTATCTATCCCAACTGTACTGTCTATACACACACATCATGATTCTTCCTTTCTATACCCCTTCCTTTGTCTACACCTGTCAAAGATGGGCACCGCATTGTCATTCAACTTAGGTGCTTGAACTCGACAACACAATCCAACACAGTCCAGCATTCCACAACAATAATGAGTTATCCGAAGAAGTTGTTGACCATAGCCATTACAGCCCCACGATGTATACTTCATTTTTATACTTTTCTGCTGGAATGGTAAGACCTAGATAGAGCAAGACCTATATACCAACACATGTACTTTGTGTTTCTTATGAGGCCAGTGAAGTCCCTCAGGGTTTATCTTGTAGTCCTGTTCCTTATTCTGTAGATCCTTTGTCTGTGCCATCCATGTGGATGAGTCACGGCCAATGCTTGACCAGCTTGCTCTCTGTGAGAGCCTGAGAGAAAGTTTTCTCTCCATGTGACTCTCCCCAGGCACACTATAGAACTTCAGTGTCTTTCCTCTGTGGCTCCATAATCTCCTTGTTCAGAAAATTTGGATCTCAGATATTGTTGAATTTCTTGTTTAATTTCTTCTGTGACCCATTGATTGCTGAGTTGGGTGTTGTTTAGTTTCCATGAATTTAGCGTTTTTTTTTTTTTTTTTTTTTTTTT